>JARFOD010103577.1:0-15137 GCA_031763545.1 Mopalia muscosa
TACCTATCAGAATACAATGATTCAACAATATTTTGCTCTTAACAGCCTCTGTTCCAAGAAATACAGTAGATTTATCTTAAGGACTAATTTGCTTAATTTCTGTTGAAAACCAATGTTCAAAGTCTACCCAAAAAACAGAAGTTGAATCACATTCATAAAAAGATGTGATAATGATTGTATTCCATTACAGTAAGAACATATTGGGCTATCTATCTGCCCGATCATAAACAGGTATTTTTTACATGGTATCGTGTGATACAGAAGTTTTTGTTGAAAGGACCGTAGCGTGATGATAAAATCTGTTACAGACCGTTTCTCAGCTTTTGACTAACATAAGGAATCATGCTTTTAAAACTCATAAGCTTCTTGCAATGTTCAACATTTCCTAGTTTAAGCAGCAGGGTTGTTTTAGATCAGATGGTTGTTTTACCAGGCCAACACATCAGGTTATGTTTTATAAAAACGTCTTTCATTTTCTTGTGATTTGTGTAATTTTCTGCATTGCTAGAACCTCAATGTAGGAAAAAAAAGTGTCACATCCATTCTTCAATTAGTTGTTGCAGTCGTATGCTGTACATTGCGGCAATGTAAAGCTTGGCCTTATTTTGACACCAATTACCAGGTAGCCTCCATTTTGATTCTCAAATAGGCGTAATCGCCTCAGGCTTTTTTCTGTCTTTCGTATACGGCACATGAAAAGGCACCAATTACCAGGTAGCCTCCATTTTGATTCTCAAATAGGCGTACTCGCCTCTGGCTTTTTTCTGTCTTTCGTATACGGCACATGAAAAGGCTGCTCGGAGCAGTTGGGAACAACTTATTTTATCATTATCGGTTCTATCAAAGGATTCTAGGCTGTAAAAATGACATAAATCCTTTAATGACTGTTGATAATTGTCGGTAGTAGAATAGTGATAGTGTAAAAGGTCTACAAAAAGGTAACCAATGAGAAATATTTTTTATTCACAAGGTTTATGGCGGTTCAAAATAAGGACAGTTGAACTGGCAAATAAATAAAGACATAGAGCTAACTGAGGATATTTGTTTCGAGTTGAGCCCAAAATTATTGCTTAAATCGCAGGATAAAAAGAATTTAACATTTTCTAAGACCGGTTAATATATTGCATATAGGTTATGTTTGTTTGATTAATTAATGTCGTACTTAATTCAGTTCATTACACTTATATGACGACGGAATGTCTATTTAAACTGTTCCTAGCTTAAATGCCTTGGAAAATAGGAAGAGATTTTTGAAACGTTTAAAATTATGTCAGGATATTTCAATGACGGTGTGTCTATACGCTTTATCCTAGAGCAGACTCGATAAAAAATAATTTGAATTTGAAAACCGTTAACTTTGATGATAAAACTTGACTACATTATTTACAACAGTGGTGTTTGACAATCAATTAAATACAGATAGCTACCCGCAGTGCATATACGCGCATCAACAGTTTCCGTGTATTGTATCTTGAGCACTTATCACACCACAGGTGGCTGATTGGTGTCAGTCTATTAAGAGATTGATCACAGCTTGAATGGAATTCAAACAGCATTTGACACGGTCAGTTCTTGTCAATTTTATAGAAAAACCTGATATATTTCACAATATATATACATAATTATTTGCGAAACAAACATAGAATGACTCAATTCGATATTATAAACAAATTGTGAAAAAACAAGATTGAATAACTTCAAAGAATTGAGCATGAAAGGGGTAAAACTGTCGTAAAATAGATAAGAAATACATTTTATCCGTTTTACCCGTTTTCTCTGCTTTAATTTTTCAGTGTACCGTACTTGGGATAATGCCTACTCCTCAGCTGCTATTATAGCTACAGAACTGATTTTTTTGCACATTTCATCTCAACATATAAACTAAAAAAGGGTCATTCAGATTTTAAATATCTTTCACACAATATTACAAAAAATATTTGTAAAAGCTGTCAAACAGCAAAAAATTGAATGACAGTTTTTTGGTTCATATAGTGTAATTAAAATTTTCAAAATTTTGATGAATAGATGCAAGCAGAGTTTGATTTCTTTTAATCTTTGAAAAAATAAAAGAGTTAACTGTTCTTTTATAAGTCAAGAAAAAATATTTTAATTTATACTTTAAACATTCCCTAATGGGTAAAAAAATGAATTAGTTATATTATCTCCTCTTTTAATTGGCACCAATTGCTAAAGTTTTAATTCACGACATGGTGCCCGATCATAATATGGTTGGAGGGGTGCCAGTTTGATATATTTTTAAACTTGCGTACACCTTGTTTTGAAATGAGGCCAAAATACACCTTCCAGAAATAACCTATATATAAGATGATGCCGTGATTTTCTGAGTCGTTGACAGTCAAATCCACGTCTTATTTCGTGCCCTTGATCTCAATTTTCAAATTTGCTCCTGCCTTTTCTCGACCTTCGCCGCTCAGGGAATGTTTGCTAGGCGTCATTTATGTCCCGCCTGGAATCTGTTTGCTGTCAGACCGACTTTCTATTGAAATCTTCCCTAACCCCTGCAAAATAAATCCAAAAATGAGTGTTTGTTTATGTGTATATCTAAGCATAAGGCACGCCGAACACGTATAACATGGTTAACATTATAACCACCAACCCACAACAACACACAGGGTATTCAGCCACCTGACTTACGCTTGGTTTATCACAGATCGTACAGGGGTTTTTCCCCTTCAAATGTAAATATATCTGACAATGTGGTTACGAATTCTCGGACAATGTTTGCACGTTAATCGTGAAGTGTTGATTGTCTGCAGTGTGGCATTCATATGGGGTATTAGATCTATATATAATTTGAATGAATGGATTGAAGAGAAAAAATTGGTTGTCTCCACCGGGATTCGAAGCGAGATGTATTATTGGTCCCCTTGATATCAACTAATTTCTTCCTCTTCGTATATCTCACATATATATCAAGATTGATTGATTGGTGCTTAGCCCCATGGTTATCCGTATTTCACTTCGATGACGTTGATGTTCTTCCAAAGCATTTCCTCCATAGCTGACCCCATACATGTACCTCATTTATTCTGCACTTAGGTAGGGGGCCAGGTATATCGAGAGATAAAAGGTACAGACGTGGCCGCGATCCGGGGCCCATGAGTTATTGGGGGGGGGGGGGGGGGAGGCAAACAAAGTAAAATGTGTGCTAATATGAATATTAGCAGTATAGCCCCTGGTTTTAGGAAGTGGACCCCTTATGACTTTCATAGGGCCCTAGATGATGTTTTGAAGGGAGGGGGCCAAGTTTCCTTTCTGCCTTGGGGCCCAAACTATCTCTCGATGGCCCTGGGTATTTAACACACATATCCCTGTGCCAGTGTGACTGCTTTTAGAAGTATATAAACCAATCAGGGGCGACAGTAAGGCATGTGTTAAATATCATATATGCATTCACGAGCAGTTTTGATATGTATGAAAACATAAGTCATTTTCCAGCGGTATAGAAAGAGATAAATATATGTGACAGTTTAAGCGAGATGAGGCGTGGATACTCTGTGTACACATCGCGTACCAGACCGCGAAATCGCGAACTGAGCAGAACACAGTGCGCCAGACAAGCGTGACTCTCCACGTGCTTCGGTTGAGCTACAGGCCAAAATCTTCAGATCAGCAGTGGCTCAGTCTGCTGCCGTATACCGTAACTCACAAACAAATTTGTTTTATAATTTAATCCCTTTTATCCAATAAAAATTGTAAACTCGTAGTTGTATATTTCTTTGCGGCTAAATAGAGGTTCATCAAGAGAGAATTACTTTAAATGTGCAAAAATCGTATTATGACGAGAACAATCAAATTAACCGTGAACATTTTAAGATATTTACTGCACTTAAATGTGCATATCAAGGATGCAAGAAATCCAAAGGAGTAAATACGGCTCTTCCTGTAACTGTGTTCAAACAGCCCAGGTAATGAACGACTAAACACTAGCGATCACTTCTGGCCTTCCGTATCTGGCTTAAGTCCAACTTTCTTAAAACTAGAAGTGAATGATATCGTTACAAACTTGCGTGGGTTTTGACATTCTTAAAGCTCATACTGACATGGGGCGCGATAAGAAAAAGTGACTTGTACTTCTGAACTCAAACCCTAACAACTCGAGATTAAGATCTTGTCTCGGGGGTTTATTGAGGGCAAGAGATGATTCATCGATTTCTATTAATCGACGTCCCATTGTCAGTGTGATTAACTTTTTAGAAATATGTGTGTTGTCTGTGTTAATTAGCTTGAGTTCCCAGGTTCGATCCCGAATGGTCCTATGTTGTAAATTTGACTTTTCCTAACAAACCACCAGATGGGAATGATGTTCAATTCATGTATCTGAGAACTTATAAAAAGTCCTTGAAGTTCTTCTTAAACGCGGAAAAGTCATCAAATTGTACCCTGCCAAGGTCTTTGCGCTGATTTTCCGTAAGAAAACTTCATCTAAAACACATTCATATTTTCTCAGGGACCTTTCCTTCTGCTTTCCAAAAAAAAAAAAAAAAAAAAATGTAGCTTCAACTTGTGCATTTTATTTCGTGTCAAATTGTACTTACGTTCGCAATATTTAATTACGTTCAAGCCCTTCACAGTAAGAGATTGTGACATCGTGGGCATTGTATTCAGATGCCCACCATGAGTCTTCTGAGAATTATATTTTCTTCCGGCAGTTTTTATCGTTGTGTGTCTTTTTTATTGCGAATTCTCCCTGGTATATTTCCCTTAAATTATCTTACATAACACCTAATTTAAACTAGATTGATTATAACACGTTTCGTAACCGTGATGCGCTAGATGATAAATTGTGAGGAAAATTTTATCTTATTCTTGAAAAAGTTACTTTTTCCTTCCAAAAACCAAAAAAAAAAAAAAAAAAATCAGTGATTATGGGTACATCTGACATCTTATCATTTCAATCAGCATCTGTAATTATGTCTTTGTATAAAAGTAATTGAGGTGATCTGTGAATTGCAACACGTAGTTATAAAACTTTGCACTAATTGACCGATGAACGCACACTCGCGCACAGGCTGCATTTGATTAAAACTGTCGCCGTCTGACCACAAATTACAGCTGTATAAATACACCGGGACTATATGATATGATGTCATGCAGTTGTGGATCAATGCATTTTTTTTTACAGATGCTAACAAATTTATTTATTGTTAAAAGCGTATCGCGAAGTTCTCAGTCTGCGTAGAACCGCGAGATGGTACTTGATGGTTACAAAATGTCATCCGCCTTTTTTAGTATTGCGATAAATAAAGCTCATGTCAAAAAAGCTTTTCGTAAGGTACTAGGTAATGTACTATACCTTGTACTATTCCTGTGTTACTCACAGATCATATATCGTATTCGTGTGGTAATGCACTCAGGGAGGAGGGGTGAGTGGCCTGGAATGCGTAACGCTAGGGCGAATAGTTCTAGGGAGTGGCCTCTTAAAGCAGCTCGTCTTTGTTTACGTCAAGTGCATGATTAGTTCAGCCGTAACATTACATGTTGCCTGTGAAGTAAAGGGTGGGGATTTTTTTGGGACGGCGCTGAGTCACTGGAATTAAATAACCGAAGTCAAACAAACAAACAGAATGGAAAATAAACAAACAATCAATCAATACCAAACTGACAAATAAAATAACAAACAAACAAACAAACGAGAAAATAACCCGGGCTCAGGCTAATAAACACCCGCACCCTTCACGGCCCGCTACCCCTCCAACGTATTGTCATATATACGACCGTTTTAATAGATTTGTGATGTAATATAAAATGTAATGTGGAGGCCTGGTCTATATATAATTACTGAATTAGCTTAACCAAAAGGGTATTATTATTTGCATCCTTTTGCAAGTAATCCATTAAAATGTCGATGAGAATTTGGTTTATCTATACAACGGACAATTTTTATTCCATGTAAAACATGAATATTTATTTATCGAGAATGTCTAACTAAAGTTGACATTACAAGGGCATTTGGTAGACACAGGCTAATTAAGAGTTATATGTTTTCTGTATATCTGTCACCTCGATTTTATTATGTACTTTGATAATACTTGGACATAGTTATTTGCATCATTGCACATTGTAAACTATGCTAATCTCAGCTAAGCAATTTGCATTGTCTTGGCTACATAATGAAGACAAAATGTCATTTAAATAGAAACAGAATGTTTTTGTGGTTATTTAGATGGGAATTTAATCTATCTGTCGCGAAATTACCAGTATACTTCTAAGTGCTAAGTGGCAGGGGCTTAACCAGAAATAAAAAGTATGGTGTCCAAAATGGTCATTTTGCTTCCGTTTTTAATAACTTGGTATCGAACATTAACAGTTTCCTTATCTCCTGCATGTTAAAGTTTCTTAAAACAGAGGCAAATGTTCAATTCAGAGTGTTCATTTGGACTGCCCAAGCGCTTTGGACGACCGGAGTGCACTTATCATCACATCGCGTACCGACTTAATCACCAAAGTGTACTGTTACGACGAGTGCACAGCTACGAACATCATCATCATCGTCGTCAGTCGCGTCATAATCGTTATTATCATCGCTCTCGTCTTCAGATGATAGATTAAAATAAGCCAACATATATATTATTATCACCAATATCCCTAAACCATCGTCACCATACCCATCATCATGGACGTCATTAGCATCCCCATCGTCTTCGCCGTGATTATTGACCACACCATCGACGCCATCCTCACCAACACCTCCAAACCATCTTAACCGCCTCACCATCATAACCGCCACCATCAATCGTCGACAAGATAATCACCAACTCCATCATCATCAGCGTCGGTATTATTTGTCTATTCGTTCACAAAAAAGACAAAAGTCACTAACATCATCATCACCACCACCACTACCGCCATCATCATCATCACCACCACCATCATCAACATCATCATCATCACCACCACCATCACCACCATTATCATCACCACCACCACCATCATCATCATCACCACCACCATCATCACCATCATCACCACCACCATCATCACCATCATCATCATCACCACCACCACCACCATCATCACCATCATCATCATCACCACCACCCCCATCACCATCATTATCATCACCACCATCATCACCATCATCATTACCGCTATCATCATCACTACCACCACCATCATCATAACCATCATAATCGTCACCACTACAACCATCATCACCACCACCATCATCACCACCACCACCATCATCATTATCGCCTCCACCATCACGGTTCACCACTACCACCATCACCACTAACACTATATAGTCGCCTGTCTTTGTCACCGGCATTATCAAAACCGCCAAGGTCTCCACCAGCATTGCTAAAACCATCATCTTTACCATCAAAGATTGTCAATGACATCATCGATGCGAATGCCACTTTAGATTTGCTACGCTGCATTACCAGATGTAAGCATGTCACACTGATCAGCTCTTTTGCGCCGAGTATTTGTTTTTGATATTTTGAATAGAGCTACACAATCGTAGACACGTACATGGCATACAACAACCTTCATAATGTGTATTTATATGTAAATGTTACTGAAGCAGCTCATAATCACAAGTAAAGGCGAGCGAAGAGTAAGGTGTAGAATGTAGATTGCATGTCTTTGGTATAAGACTGAAATAAACCGTGGCTCAAGACTCAATATTTTCATGTTCTTTACAGGGATCGGAACAGTCAGAATGCTGCCTCCATAATAAAACACGTACACTGACGAACACATCAGTCTTGTTTGATCAATTGGGCTGTCTACAGGGAAGACTACTTCGGTAAGAATGTTAAAAATGTCTAACTCAGGTAGATGACTAATTTACAGAAAACAGTTTGTTTTAGTCTTTCGCCCTGTCTATTTTTAGACAAAGCGCGCGGAGTCCATCATCTCAATGCTATTTTTGTACCACGCCTGGGGTATTTTTAGATCATTCGGTGCGGCGTCGGCCTAAATGTGTTACACAGTTACACATCACACACGACAGAATGGGCTAATCGAATGACATTTACCTAAACCTGGAAATAGATGTCATATAGTGCTATTGTTAGCTACATATAATTTTTAACTTCTAAGGAGTTTGGCAAAGAAATGTAGGGCTACACACGTAATTTGTAATGGTCCTTAACCCGTTTCAGAATTTAGTGGGGCCCTACGAACGTGTAAAGGTTTTCTCTTCAAATATAGGCCTAATTGATTGATTGATTGGCTGGTTGAGTAATAGGTTGACTGATTGCTCGGTTGATTGATTGATTGATTGATTGATTGATTGATTGATTGATTGATTGATTGATTGATTAGTGTTGCGGATAGACCTTCCACCTTGATGTAGGAAATGTAAACAGTCACTCAAAGACACCAAACAATGTCTTGGGAAATTAATATTACTCTAGTGCTGAGTAAAGACAGTATGTCTATGCATGGAATGTACTGCCCTTAAGGAAAGAGATCCTTCAAATTTAACCTTATTGCCGGGTATGTGCAGGCGAAATTGCGTATAATACAGGCATCATTACAGATAATACGGAGTTCAAGTACCATCAAGGAGAATGACATTTTGAGACAGATATAGGTAAAAGCGGATTTATCTTCAATTGATTTTGAATGAGCATGTATAGTGGACTTGCACTTATGATAACTGTTATGTACATACTTTATGTATATCTATATGGAGCATTGTTTGTCAGCTCGACACTTCTGATGATCAACGAACAAAGAGGGGCGAAACACCTGCCATGACGCCAGCCCCAGCGTGCAATTGTCACATAGCAAAGACAGAAATCATGTCACGTCCTGTTTTTGTTTTTCCTTCTGTACCACGTGACGTTGCTTAACCAGTCAGAACGCAAGAATTTGACGTACGTACTTCAACTAAGAATATACATTGCATCATGATGAACCAAGAGCCATCATTTGTATAGCCATATATATACATTTATTATGTTTAGAATGAATGAAGAAATGAAAATGTGCTTGCCCCCATCGGCAATCGAACCCCGGACCTTTGGGTTAGAGGCCAAACACTCTACCGACTTCTTACCCAGTGAAGACGGAGATTTTCTCTCTATATAAAGCACGGACACATAGTAATATATGACAAACGTATGGATGCAGAGAGAGGCGATATCAGTAACATGACGTCATAGTAATGAAGACTTCAATGTAACAAACCACCCCTGGATGTGCCACCTTGTCCGCCAATCAAATGTCATTTATATGCCAGTCACGCCCAGATGCAGACATGTGTGTGTGTGTGTGTGTTTTTTTTGTTTTTTTTCTTTGCGTCACGAATGACTGCCTCACCGTGACGATTAAATGTTATACATGAAAACATACACGCAAAAATGTAACATGATTTTAATGACTTTTCCATGGTTCTTTATCAATTTAACTATTATTTATTCGTCATTTCACTTAATTCCTTAGTGTTCATATCGCTATTACAGTTTGATTGTTTTGGGTTTTTTTTAAGTATATGTATAAAATCCGTTCATACATTCTTTCAACTAGCATATACCTATACTCATTTCATCCAAATGAAAAACATTTCGCTCGGGCGGATTAGATGAGGTCATACAACACAGTTATGTACCCACCAAAACTACCTAAAATAAATAGATCACAAGTCTCGTGTGTAATATATATATAATCCCACCAGTGTGAGTCATACATTTATCTCTTTGTGGTGTCTTTGTGGTGCTTGTCTTGTCTTTGATTGTTGTCAGTGACTTTCAGGGTGATTTCCGTTACGCATCGGGCTGGACTTTTGTCATATGAGTGAAACAACCCCAAGTACGGCGTTACACCCCAATCTAACAAACAAGTATATAAAGATGTCGATTATGGGAAAAACTTTTTTTAATATATGATTAAATCAAAACTGGGAAGATTCATATCCATCCATTGTTAGGTCCAGGTTTAAAACGCATCCTTACCTGAACCTAATCCTATCCCTGAACCTAACCCAAACACTAGCTCTTAACCAACACTAAATCTAACCCTGACTAGCCCTTAACCCAACACCCTAACACTAGCCCTTAAACAAATACTAAATCTAATCCTAACACTAGCACTCAATCTAACCCTAAAACTAGCCCTTAACCAAACAGTTAATCAAATGCTAACGGTAGCCCTTCGCCCCACCCTTAATCTAACCCGGACTAGCCTTAACCCAAAGTTAATCTAACCCTGACTAGCCTTAACCCAACAGTTAATCTAACCCTAACACTAGCCCTTAACCTAAACCCGTTAATCTAACCCTAACACTAGCCCTGAACCTGACACTTAATCTAACACTTACACTAGTCCTTAACCCACCACTCAATCTAACCCTTACACTAGTCCTTAACCCACCACTCAATCTAACCCTAATTGTAGTCCTTGACCCAACACTTAATCTAACCCTAACACAAGTCCTGAACCTAACACTTAATCTAACCCTTACACTAGTCCTTAACATAACACTCAATCTAACCCTAACAGTAGTCCTTGACCTAACACTTAATTTAACCCTAACACTAGTCCTTAACCTAACACTAAACCTAACCCTGGCCCTGATCCTGACACTAGTCTTAACACTAAAGCAAACCCTTACACTAGCTCGCATTCTAACAGCAAATCCAACCTTAACACGAACTCTGTCCTAAACTAACCCATCGCCTAACTGTAACCCTAAACCTGACAGTAAACAGGACGGAATGTTACATAACGAAATAACTGTGAATTCAGCTTACACTGAATTGCTTACTCGGAAACAAGTCCATATGTTTTCAAGTTATTAAAACCGATGAAACCCAAACTATATAAATACACTAAAAAGAAATAAAACGCTTTATTGATGTTGGTCAAATGGTATTTGAAAAATTGGCTTTTTACAACAAGCATGTTCATCATACAGGCTGCATATTATATTTTTATTGAATTGAGACTGAGCATTTCGTTTACATCCACTGGCATTGATTCTTATATATGGATTTTGATTGTTCAAGTTTGACCCAGTTTTATTGATCTGACGACCGTTGTACGAAATGTGGGCTCCAAGTAAAAATCAATGTGTTACTAAACTAGCATGTGATACACGCCCCTAGTTTACAGGTTAAACAAACATATATGCCTATAACATGGAATACAAATGTGTCAGCTTTGTCGGTCAAATGGAATACTCCGTGTGTAAAAATCAGCTGACCCATATCTCATTATCACAAGGCAATAACATCACCGTATAACACCAGTCAGAGATGACGTGGCAGCTACCATAGCAATGTTGTTATGGTGACCACAGGGAAGGATGGTCTTATACAATATAAGCTCAACAAATCCCATATATTATTCCATCGGGAACATCTGCGCATTAATAATTGTGATTATAAGAGAAATAATTATTTGTTTAACACTCATAGACCCACACCTGCGAAAAATTAACGAAGCCTGACAAACATGACATAACGATGCGCAAACCGGATGGTTTATCAATAGGAGCGATTTTAATAACAATAATTGAGATTTGCACATTTTATTAGTAATTATTTATTATTACTTTTATATTTATAATTTTGTGTTTTCGAGGTAACATAACTTATAGATAGATAGATGTCAGTATAATACTTATATATAATATATACGAGAATGTATAAATTGGAAAATATAGTTTATTCCTATTTATTTAACCGTATTTTCACTATTTTGGGATAACACTCTCTTAGGTTGAACAGATTATAGTTTAGAACATTTAGTAGGTTGAAACCCGTGCGGGAATCGAACCCACGAGTACGACCATCAGAGTAAGGCACAGAAACTGCAGCAGTAATACAGTCCACCTGGATCACAGCCACCGGGCCTTCTACGAAAGAGAGAGTTTAGTCAGCTGGGACCGGTTGCTCAAAACCAAGAGTAGTCGCTTAAAGCAGATTTAATCACTAATCTGGGATTTGAGATAGGCCTTCAACATGAAGTTACGTCTTCTATTCTAGGATTAAAATAATAGTGCTTTGAACTGGCCCCTGGAGTCTAGGTATGCACTACCCTTTTGATAAGAGAGTGACACAGTTATGCAGTAATGCTTTAAAAGTAATACAGAAGAGCGGGTATATATGCACCTGTCTGGCCCATGCATGCGTGCTGCTTCGTGTTAGATGGCTGACGTAATAGTACACTTATAGTGATTTATATACACGACTAATACATGTATCCGGGACCGCATTGGGCTCAACATCTGTCACCTTTATGGATTTATTGCAGGTTGTATACCAAATCACGAACTCCAAACAAAAAGAGAGAGAGAAATCAAACAATAATTACGAGTTGAAAAATAGAACTAAAAATGGCGTACCTTTATGGTATTTACAAGGTGGAATTGGAAGATGGTGAGGTTGATGACCGCATATTTGAAGCGGACTGAAGAAAACAAATTTACGATATGTTCGTCTTATAAGACAAATTGTGAATTCTTCGTTTTGGGTTAGGGTTGGTACTTAACCTTACATTAAATTAACCTAACCCAAAGTAAACCCAAACCCTAACCCTAAGCACAACACTCACAGTTACGTCATATCATTCATGAGGGATGTACCTTATTGCCATCGCCCTGTTTCAAGACATTTAGTCAGTCAGAAAGGACAATATAATTGATTGGTTGATTGATTGGTGTTTTACGCCGTGCTTAATGCGGTATTTCACTGATATAACGGCGGTGCATGTACTCCAGCAATAATTGACACTATAACACAACAAGGTGTGAAGTGTTTTCAAAATGATGGAAAGTTAATCTTCCTCCTGTGCAAAAAGACAGCACTGCTGCTTTTTAAACAAACTGCACTTAGCCAAAAGGCCTAGGGCAATATTTGAATGAAATACTCATATAATTTAAAAAAAACGCATAAAAACATAAAATACATTTTCCCCCATTGGTTTGGAAATCAACGTTATTAAGACTCATTTATGAATACACTCTATCAGTCCGAGCACTCCCTTATTAAGGAGCGCAATGCTGCACTGTACTGATGCACATAAACAAGAAAACTGTTTGTGTAAATGTATTTTTAAACTTATAAATTCCATAAATATATATTTTTTTTAAAAATGAAGAAACACCACAAACAAACTATTTAAACTGGGATTACAATTTCGCAATCCAAGATTAAACACAGATTAAAGACGTCATAAATAAAAATACTTACTCGTTTGTTTAATTCAGGAAAAAAGGGAAAGTGTATATATGCTAAAAGAAGGCTTTTTGACCCGGTTGTCAGTTCAAAGATTTAAACTGTGATTTTACGTACTCTATTAAAGATTGACGGATATAACCGATCTCATCGGATAAGTTTCCTTTACAAATGTTTAATAATTTCTAATCGCAAGACATTTTTCTTTCGTATTTACAAAGCGTTAAAATGATGCTTAGACATTGGCATTTATTTGCGCATGACAAGTCTGTCTGAAGATATGTGTTAACTAATATGGACAGGGGATTGCGAAAGAAAGCTTAGTACGATAATGAGTGTTTTGCAGTTCGGGAATATTCGCAAGGAATTATGTGTCTTCTAAATGTTTGTCTTTAATTTCTCAAAGTTACCACCTAGTTCACTGATATGAAGGCGATACATTTGCCCACATGCATATTTGGAGGAAAACTGGACAGAAACAACGTGCAAGACACTATGGGATTTCCTTTTACAGGCCATGCATGTACACATAAGGCCAAAAAGCAGCCTTAGGCAATCCTGTGTAATTTCTCGTAAATTAAACATTGAGGGTAATTGCGTGTTAGTGAATGCTCGCTGTTGTTGTTGTTGGTGGTGACGGTGTTTTGTTACTGTGTTCCATTACGTTTGTTGTAGGTATGAAGACCTATACGTGTCGTGAGATTTAAAACACCGCTCCTATATTTTAATTACTTTCTTGCGTCAAAATAGGCAGAAAATGTTCAACTGTTCAGTCTCTCTTACGAACCATAGAATCCGCACGATTCTGGGATATCTCTTTTCCGGTATGCTTGCCATTCAAAGGCTTAGTTGACATCAAAATGGACTCTAACCGCGGTGACACGTTCATTGTATCTATGGAGAGGTCATTTCTTCACTGGACAATAGATCGATTAAACTAGGGTAGTGCTAATCGATAAACTATATGACTCACCGTTATTTGACCGCTCTGTTGACCGCCAGCATTCATACATGTTATAGAGCTCATTTTACACCCCGTATTACCAACTGCTGGATAGCAATCAGGCCTTTAATCAACCGTATTCGCGCAAGAGTTTCTATGGTGGACGAGACAACTCTCGTAGGCTATGCCAGGCCATCGCGCATTAATTTCCGCCAATATTTGGGGCAACCTATACCACAGCCCAGTAAATAAAAGACGTGCAAAACAAGAAGGCCTGGGTGTACCTTAGAGTCAATGTCTCGACGTAGGAAGTAGAGCTGATTTTATTTTAGAATGTCAGGCCATGTGTCATACCCTGGGACAGCGTATAGGCCGAAAACATATTTATTGCAAATAGGCAATTTTTAATGTATTGTGTTGCCGTCCATGGCATAAAATGAACCCTGAAAGAGACTTTGTGCAATGCTATTTATACCTGCTGGATATACATGTGGCGTTTTTATTGTACCACAAAACGATTTCCCTAAAGCCGTTAGAATGACACACTTCAATAAAAATAGGAGTTTATTTCAGACAAATATTTCAGACAAAGATCCCCTATTTGATTGCATTATTTTTTATCACAATGGAAATTGAGATAACCGTAAAGGTTAAAATATAAATAGAATAACACCATGTTGTACAAACAAATATTATCTTTCTAATTCAACTGATTCACAGAATCTCTCATTTTGTGTAAGGTTCACGATTCCGATGGTTGTAAGCTCGATTCCCTCTGGCTAAGGGCATTTTGTTAGAAGGGTGGCAATGCGGTCTTTACTTTAGCACTGGAGGAAATTACCTTTCGTACATTATGGAAAAGCTTCGCATCTTGATTGTGCTAGTCAATTATTGTTGAAGTACACCGCCGTCATATATATGAAATATCCTAAAGCACGGCGTAAATCAACAATCAACCAGAACTACGCGAGTAGTCAGCATCAGTTTGTTCTAAGTCAAACACTAAACTTTATGAGGGAGGGGGGGGGGGGGGGGGGGGG
>JARFOD010103588.1:0-16228 GCA_031763545.1 Mopalia muscosa
TATGGTCATGCATCAGAAAGGTGTGTTCTACTATATTTAAGTTTATTTGGTCATGCATCAGAAAGGTGTGTTCCACTGTATTTAAGTTAATTTGACCATGCATCAAAAAGGTGTGTTCCCCTATATTTAAGTGTATATGGTCATGCATCAGAAAGGTGTGTTCCACTATATTTAAGTGTATATGGTCATGCATCAGACAGGTGTGTTCCACTATATTTAAGTTAATATGATCATGGATTAGAAAGGTGTGTTCCACTATATTTAAGTTTATATGGTCATGCATCAGACAGGTGTGTTCCACTATATTTAGGTTAATATGGTCATGCATCAGAAAGGTGTGTTCCACTTTATTTAAGTTAATATGGTCATGCATCAGAAAGGTGTGTTCCCCTATATTAAGTTTATTTGGTCATGCATCAGAAAGGTGTGTTCCACTATATTTAAGTGTATATGGTCATGCATCAGAAAAGTGTGTTCCACTATATTTAAGTTAAAATAAACAAAATGGTATATGGAAGATGTATATAAACATTTAAAATAATACTTGTGTTTAAATGAACATGTTTACAAGGAAGCATGGAAAACCCATTACAGATATTGTATTTTTTGCCGAGAAAACAGTGAAGGACTGAACCAGAATGTTCCTCCTCTGATTGTATCAAATCTGATTTCATATGTTTAAGTTTGGCTTTTTCTATATTTTGTATAGCTGCAAAGAAGGCAAGATGTAGAAGTTAAAAAGAAAAACAGAAAAATCCAGTGGATGAAGAAAATGTAAGTTTTGCCTCTCTCCTTATTATCTGGTAAAAAGTGACATCTTTGAATGGCGTTTAGAAGTTGATAAACAACAAAGGCAACTCTGTAAACCCTTTTTGTTTTTCTTACCTTACCAAAACTGTTGTTAACACACAAGATTTTCATGTATATTTACTTCTATTTTTACAGCTGTTTTATATGCATGAAAACGATGTCAAATAGACTTGTAAACTTTGCGTAAAAAAAAATGAGAAGTTGTCATCCATATAGTGCTTTGTCTTTTAGGTCTCAGTTACATATTAATTGTTTTAAGATGTTGTTTATATAGGATATCTGCTTTCTTAGGGTTTATCTACAGACTTAATCAAACGATAGAAATTTACATTTCACTGATTTAAGAATACCGCGAAAAACATATCTAAGTGTACTTGGTTGGTTTTTATAAGGTACAAAGAAGGTTTGTTAAAAGCTAAGTCTGAAGACCAGGAAACTGTACGGTTGATAGAGGGTGCTGCAGCGGGAATGGTTGCGACAGTTGAACGTGATGGAGTGGATGCCGTGGAGGAATGGGAAGTGGATGAGCTGTTAGATTGGACAACTAGTCTCAATTTTGAAGAGTAAGTTATCGTATATTATTGTTTGATTTTAACATATACAGTTCCTCTTAATAAAATTTGTTGCTGCCTTAAAGTTGGATTATTGTGCTTTGATTCACCTCATCATAACTATATGATTTTACAGGGTTGTAATACAGTCAACATTTTTGCCTTGTGTTTTACTAAAATAAATTATTAATATTTTATTTGTTTGATTTTAGGTACATGACTGGCTGGAAAGAAATAGCAACCAGTGCTAACTCTGAGAAGACAGTCGGTAAGTTCATATTTAATGTAGACATATTGAATGTATGTCAACCAGACATCATGATTGTCAACTATAACATATTTTTATCCGTGTTGCTTGCTATTGGTACCTGTCTTTTTGCGTGAAAGTCTCCATAGAAAAATAAAAATATAGTCAAAATTATGACAAAAAATATTGACATAATTAATAATGTAGATAGCAAAAATAGGTAGGTTTCCTCCACTGCATTTAGGTTAGGCAGAGTGAGATTTGGAAACCGGTCTCATAGAAGGGAAATATCTACAAGTATGATGTTAAACTCCAATCAAACAAATGAAGCAAAGAAAAATGATTAATTTTGACTCAACCTATCATGTATTGATCACCTATGATTAAACTGAATTCATTATCTTGTTAAGAGTTGTTACCATACTTTATGGTTGTGGTATATAGTAGCCATCATGAAAGTATATAAAGATACCCTTGAAATTGAATCCAGTGCTAAAATCCAACAAACATTCCATAGGTGACATGTACCCATAGAAAGGAAGATTCAAGCTAAATTTTTCTCCATTTATTCAAACTATATAAAGGAAACATAGAGAGGTTCCTTTTTGGCTGTACATGAGCGAGTCACATGTTGTGGTTCCGGTAATCGCAGTGGTGGTTTTTACGAGGTTTCCTCTCGGTTTTCCCCCATATTAAGGCTGTGTGAAGTGGGCAATCCGTCATCATATTAAGTGAAACACCCTTGAGTACGATGTTAAACACCAATCAAACAAACAAACAAATCCACCATAATAAGGTTAGGTGAAGTGGACCATTCGTCGTCATATAAGTGAAATACCCTTGAGCACCATGTTAAACTCCAATCAAACAAACAAATCCTTTTGCGCTAATAGGGTTATATAAGTGGAATAATGTTAATTATGTTAAACCCCGAACAAATCTACAATTAATTCCTGACTTGAGGTCTGAATAATGGACAGTATTACTCAATAAACCATTTCTGTTTATTTCAGAGGAGAGGTTGAAGGCGTCTTCTAACAGTGGTGATCCCTATGAACTGACGGTATCGGTGGAGCCATCAGGCCATTTCTCTGCCCGTCAGTCAGCCCATGAAAATACACCTGTATCCAGTATGGCCAACTTCTTAATGCAAACATGAGACCAATACAGAAACTGACTTAGAATCCTCTCAGGTGTTCTTATTTAGTGATGTCTTAGAGAACACATACTGACTTTGATATGACAAAGTGTAGCCCCATTTTATACTTTAAAGTTGACTTAAGAAGGAATTTGCTTATTATCGTATTGTTTTAATGTAAGAGTATGTCCAGCTATGTAATTTTTTTTTTGTATAAATGTTTTATCACAAGTTTTCCAATTCAATTCATTCCAATTTTAACCATACCATATCATGAATTTGTGATATTTGAAGCAATTTATTTATCTTATCATATACATATTATATTTGCCTGTTGTATCATCGTATGGATTTCTGAGTGTTTGTATTTTTTGTAAACATTTTGTCTTCTCTGTATGCGGCATGTATAACTACTGATATATTTGTTTGAAATGGCGTGTATGTTAAATTGTATTTACTTTTAAGGAATGAAATAAAATGAATAAACCAATAGTAAATTTGAAAAGATATTTGTTTCAAGTTACTTCATAGTTAAGGGTAGGTGGTTGGCAGGTAGATGCAGAGTTCTGTATCTCTGATCATCTATCATATCATGTAGCCTTATCTAGAGATACAGAGTTTGAGCGCTCCTAACCGTGTAATTTTAAGTTTTTACAATTACCGACTTGTGTGCGTCCAATAAACTACTGTCCAATAATGTTTTCAATTTGTAATCTGAACGGTGTGATACATTTGGTATAGCAATTGCAACCAAAATAGTCCACTATAGCGGTTTCAAAAAGTGGAGCATCACGGTCCAATTACATGTTGTCATGCCGCCATATTCCTAGCCTGGTCCCGTCTCCCACAATGCATCATGCTACAGGAGATTCCACTGTAGGGCAATTACATGATTAGAAGTGCTCAAACTCAGTAGCTAGTTGGCAGGGAGCTTCATTTTGATCTAGTGCTCTTGGACAGCTAGGATTAAACATTTGCCAACCAGGAATCCCTTTTTTGAGGAAGATTGCATGTTGAAATTTTCCTACCTTTCCAATGTTAAAATTCAGAATTTCTACCTGTCGTTTTAACTGAATACGATGTCTACTTGCTGAAAATGACTGGTGGATGGGTTAAAACTATGCTCTTGGAGCTAAAGTGCAAGATGTAGCCAATATGTTTATGTTGTCTTGTATTACATCTTGTTATTCTGCTGTCCTGTTTGGTAATATATAGCTTTAAAGTTAATAAATACTATCTAAGTTTGTGGAATTTCTCAGGAAACATAAATTTGTTTTAGTAAATATTGTATTATTGTCACAACTAGCAAAATGGCAAGAATCGTTCATAGGCTACTTGGCGTCCGTCCGTCACAAAAAGACGACGGATGGGATACTATTTCACACGGCGGATTGGCAGTTTCGACGTTATTGTATAATATTCTTGTTTGTATATGTGGTGAACACAATAACTCTGTAACTAATTCACGGATTTGCTTGAAATATAGCCTCCTACAATCGCGAGGGTAGTTTTTATTAGGTTTCCTCTCGGTTTTCAAGTGTAAAATTTAGGCAAGGAACAATGTGAAATGGACAATCCGTCGTCATTTAATTGAAATATCATTGCGTACAACGTTAAACCTCAAGCAAACAAAACAAAAAAAAAAAAAAATATGACTTATACCACTGACCAATAAAAAATCTGGGATGTATATTGTATTCCCTGGAGGAGAAATCCAGTCAAAAAAGTACTCAGGATTTACATCGTCGTCGATATAACCTATACCCTTGAGTACGACGTTAAACACCAATCAATCAATCGATATAACCTGGTTGCACTTCAACTTGAATTTTACTTAGACCAGCGACCAGGAATAACCTGGTAAAAAAGTGACCAGGTTTTATATTGTCGAGTATATAATACTTTTAACCAGGAAAAGACTGGTCAGGCCTTCTATCCCATGATGAGAGTCTAGGTTTTTGCTGGTCGGTCTTTGTAACGAGGTTTTATTAACAGTGTGCAAAGCTATGATGGCAAAATAATGAATGCAACTTTTCTTGCTTCTCTGGCTTTTCATTTTAAATGTAAAACTATCAACTGAGATGTCTTGGATGCTGATTTAAAACCTATTTTTTGTATTTACTGAACGTTGTGATTAAGAACTTGGAGGGGGATGTAATTGCTGTGCACACTATGTATTACACTGTTTTTGGCATGCATTCAGTCTGTCGGTCTTAACATATTATAATATCGTTATTCCGTTAAACCATTTAAAAACAAATGTTAACACTTACAAACTGCAGTTTTAATAATCTGAATACTGTTATATTGGTAAAATGCTGTTTAAAGGCAAAACTGATGAAATCCTTTACTCTTTTAATTATGGAGGACACCTTGACATAAACCTAATTAAAATGATCTCAATGGTTTTCCCGATTGTTTTTATAGCGGCTGCCGACTGCGACAACAAAATACGATACGCTAATTGAGAGCCGGCTCCGCTGGTTTTAATCGTTATGCAGGTTCAGTTTTCCCTTTCGTTCGTTGTAACAATTTGGCCTTGTACATGTATGTTTCAACAGATTTATACACTTTGCGTCAAGTCATAATTGTAAAACCTTAAATGAAATCTGAAAGGAAGGGAAACGACAACGGATGCTCTATGGTATGTCCGTTGTCGTTTCCCTTCCTTTCAGATTTCATTTTATTGTATAAAATGAAAGTCCCTTGTATTTGAACGTGTATTATTTGGGCGGGTCCCTGTTTCAACTCGACCTAGATTTAGCGTAACGCGGCCGCTGTTAACCACTTATGTGACACTGCTGCATGTAGTATATAGCCAGACGATCTGAACGCACAGGACAGTGTTTATCTACTTTCTCAGCGGCAATTCTCAACAAACACGGTATGTATATTAACATAATTAGAATATATTAAGTAAACTTGCAGCATAATATATTTGGGTAGGCACATGGATTTGTACGGCCAACTATAAACACCCGCTGGACGAAGGATAAAAAATAGTTCATTTTGAGTTTGCTCCTCTTGTATACTCAGTTTATTCGCTTTATATACATGTATGAAATCGGCTATATATACTCCATTATGAATGGTCTCCGCATGCATGACAGGTCTAACACACGGTTATAATGTCGCTTGTTAATCCGAGGGGTTCAGATATTTGGTTAGTTTGAGCCTGAAAACTGTCCGAATATAAACGCATATATAAAGATAATGGGCGGATAAGCCTGTCACGTTTTCTTAATTTCCTCATATACCGGTATTATGATCTACTTTTATAGCTTAGGCCTACTCATTCATTTAAAGGCTCTGCCGTATTACTCAATAAAAGGCCTAGCCTCTGTTCACGAAAACCATAGAGCTGTGGTTTAGCATTAAACGGTTGATGTACAAAACGATCCTTTATTTAATTTAAGCAATGTGTTGACTGCTGCAGGCATACAGTTGGATCGGCGTCAGATAGGCCTATCCCGACGTTATTACCAAAATAAATAGAGGTAGGACAGTTGTAAGGGGGCTTCTATATAATACACAGTTTAATGTGTAAATAATGCACCCGATAAAGTTCATGGATGTGTTTCCTTGATGTTTCTTTCCTCTAGTTTAACTGAACTGTATTTTAAATAGGCCAATCAGCGCAATTTGGAAACACAAATTGGAAAAGGAAAGCTTGTATATGGGTGGGAATAACATTTTTATGTAGATACATTTCCATCTCTACTATCATAACATATGTATATCTATGCCCAATACACTGATGGCATTGACAACCCAATAAGGTCAAACTGACCGTGTGTTTATTCACTCCAAAGGCAAATCAATAACGGACAAAAATAGTTATTTAAGGGGAGATAACTTTTTATTGCACAGTTTAAAGTTAGATTCAAGGGTAGTAGGCCGAATCCGAATACAGATTCTACAAACGAAGAACTCCCCCCTCGGAGCAGTGCGTATTTGTATAGATTTTATTTGTGACTGTTACTCGGCTTTGGCTGGTAAGAAGGCCATTCCTCCGAAGATTCAGTAGCCCAAATTAAGGTGTATTGGTCCTCGCACAATGCCGTTTAGGGCTTAGGGGGTTATTTTATCTGATAACTGAGGTCTGATTTTAATTTAGAAACACTTAACACGGTAACTAGTGTTTACCCTATCTACAATATATCTTTTCTGGCTGGTGGCAATTTTATTTATGCAAAGGGAGATAATTAACTTAAACATGCCCACTCGGATGAGAAATTCAAATAAAACTTTATTTGAACGTCAGGACAAAAAATAGGAGATATCAGAATTAAATTAAGGAATTAGCCCTATATATATCGGCCGATGATGTTTACTCTAGTTTTTTGTCCAAGAGAAATACGAACATAATATGCCCCAGGATTTATGAGGCACCATAGACTATCTTTATTTACAAGAAAATTTCGTGTTTTAATCTTTACTCGATCTATATTATTTTAGTATTAAGAACTGTTATTATATAATAAATCTTAAATGTGTTTGCTTGGGGTTTAAGCCGTACTTACGGTTCTTTCACTCATATGAGGTTTGTCAACCCGATGAACGTCCGAAACAACCGTCGAGGTCACTGGCAAAAAGGCCAGTTACTCACGGGCCTTTAAACAAGGACGCCTGAAACAGATCTGTCTAATTCGTATTCGGTCTAACAGGAAGCACCATTCATGCAGTCACCCACTGAATCTTTAAAAAAAATATCTAATTAAAGTTGGAGTTAAATCTTTAATTAAGTCATAGAATAAAACCTGTAGGGTAAATATAGGTATCCCTTATAACGATCGAATTTAAGCTTATAGCGACAAAAAATTGACTAACTTTTGTAGGCAAGCACATTTTTCTGTCTTAATTTATTCAATCGGACTATTGACTGCTACGCACCTTGTTGCTTGTATTAAACTTTCTCCTTGTATTTCAGATGAGTTTTGACACAGCCCTGGCTAAGCAGTGTTTGGAATGGATTCAGGACGTGACTGGTGACAAGAGTTTTAGTACCGAGGGCAGCTCTCAAAACTTCCAGGCTGTTCTCAAGGACGGTATGGTCTTATGTAGGTAAGTTACCGGGTAGGCCCTATATAATAGAGGTGTAGCACTCAGTCACTCACCGAACTATCCATTTATAGTGACAAAAATCTAGTCATGGTGATCAACTGTGGATGTATATTTATTATGTGTGCGTGTACGTGTAATACATAGAAGATATAACACAGTAATTTTTTGCTACCATAAATAATGCTCGAGCGAATGGTTAAAAGAGATATCACACCAGAAAGGAAGCGCCGAGTGGATTATTCTCTCTTTGACGAGACCAAATGAGCAATATTTAAGAACGTCATAATCTGTATCTGTCCCTCTAAGACGAACTATTTAATAACGCACATATGCGTGAAAAGGTTTTTGCTAGAGCACGACAGCTTGGAGCATGGCTGGTTAAAAGGAAATGAAAAAATGCAGCTTTTGTTGCTGTTGAATCCAAAGGTATCCCCTCATTGGCACTGACTTCTTGAAATCAATTCATCTGATCAATTTCACTATATCCGTGTTTGGTGAAGTGCAATCTAAACTGAAATCCTCCTTTCAATATGTCAAACTGAAGTCTCCAGATGTCTCTCAAATAAAGTATCGGACAAGGCCAAATATTAGAGAGTAATAACAGAAAGTGCTTTTCACTATAATATATACAGCATCTTCCGACTCTAGCCAAGGGTTACTATTCCGATCTAGTGTGCATTTCAACCCTAGGCAGATAATTAATGTACAATGAGACTTTCAGCTACGCCATCTGGCGGATAAAACTGTCAAGGTTTTAGTAAACTCCCGCGGTTTACAGTTATGTTCACCGCAATTTTTCTAGCCAAGTCTTCTAATAACACAACATCTGATTGAATGCATAGAAGTTCCTATGCATCCAATCAATTGCTTGGAAGCCAAGTCCCATTATTTATACATGAATTATCCGCCAAGGGTTTTTATGCAGAGTAGCTCGGAATAGTAACCCTTGGCTAGAGATGTATAAACAGCGCAATACCACTTTAACCTATTTTATTGGTATATAAAAAATTAAATAGCCTATCGCCACAGTTGTACAGTTGGATAGTTTCATTAAACCTATTACTTGAATTAATACCTGCCTTGATGGCATGTCATTTCTCTTCAATACATTCAAATTTGAAGACCATGAAGAGTATAACCTTACACAAAATTATAAAATAATATTATTTTTTATAGGGTAATTGGAATTTACCGACAAAATAACTGAAAATCCATGCATTGATGCATATTTTTTTGGTGATTTTAATATCAAGCCATTTCTTTTTCTTGTAAAAAGAATTATCTAAATGTGTAAACAATGCACAGTTCAAACAGAAAGAGTTGCAGTGTTTGTACTAATCACAAATTGTCTCGCTTTGACTTTGATGGTATATGCATTCAGTTGGCTTCTCGCTAGGCGTATATTCTTGCGAAGAAAATTATTTTGCGCGCGAAACACAACATGTAAATTAATTTATACTCTCCACATAAGCATACACTCGAGGGATTTTGTGAACTGTTGCATGTTTTGGTGGTAATCTTGATATGCCACGTGATTTAATTCATTCGTTGACGGTATTATTATTCTCGCATAAGTTAAATTATTTAGAACCTACTCTTCCGCCGAAATGCGACATGTGATCCACGTAAATTAAGAATTTTCTTGGCCCGAATAAATTCTCAAAGTGGAAAACCTGTTACCTAAGAGCGACATCACGGTATCAAATACATGCATCTAAGACAACATGTTCGGTTACGCGTCACAAAGTTACTTTGATAATTATTTTAATTGACAACACCTGGAAAGATGTTGTGACCATGAAATGAACGATGAGGCGTACTCAACCATGCAAAACCAGGGTTCATCCTGTGTGCTGATAAGTTTCTCTCTCAGAGCTTAGTCACGAGAGAACCATACCCTTCTCGCGCTATAACTTACGACCCACCAATAGGATCTGGTAAAAATGCAAGCAATAAGTTTAGAATAAACAGGAGCGGTAAATAGCCAACATATCGTTGAGCTGGTTTTCTGATTTTGAAAATATTTAACAAATCCAAAGCCTGCTTATTTATCATAGTTCACTATTTTACTTCCTAATTCAATATTTGTTATTACAGATTAATGAATGGTCTACGGCCCGGTTCCATTCCCGAGAATCGGTTGAAAAAAGCACCCACGATGGCATTCAAACAGATGGAATTGATAGGGGAGTTTCTAGGAAAGGTCCCAGCTTATGGAATCCCTGACCAAGAAAAATTCCAAACAATCGATCTTTACGAGGGACAGAACCTGAGACAAGTTTTAATATGCTTTCAATCAATGGCTCGACAGGTAAGCTCAAAAAGTGTTTTGTTTGTTGATGAACAACTGGAGTAATATGACATTTATTAAAAACCAATGCATGGATTAACCAATTCAATTGGTCGATTAAATGCCACCGTCCAACTCTATGCCAAACATAAAACAAGGAATTACGGCTAACCAAAAAATCTATGTATCTATTCACAATTTTATCCCGTTTCAAGTTTTAAACTATTTCTGTTTTTTTGCTACAGGCAAAAAAGGAAGGGAAACCAGGATTCTTGTGAGTGCTTTAAACCAATTGTTTTCTCGTCATAGCAATTCAAGATTGTCATAACAACACGAGGACATGGCCGCACACGAGATCGTCATAACAACACAAGGACATGGCCGCACACGAGATCGTCATAACAACACAAGGCCATTGAGACAACGAAAGAGAAAATATTCGGCCAGTGAAAAGATTGTGACTTGAATTTCAGTACTTTTCTGTAGTATCCATAACTTATTAATCTTTTCTATTGATATCATAAAGCGTTTACCTGTTGCATTGTCTTTTGTGCTACAATATATTTGCATTCCCGATTATTCTAAGAAGAGTTGTTGTTGCTTCTAATTTTCGCATGTAACGGTTGCTCTGTCATGATATTCTCTTCTGTCGAACTTGAACATATTGTCATACTGTGATGAACTATGGAAACAAATCCAGACTCCGGAGATTTGAATTAAATACATAAATCATGATTTTTTAATAGTGATACCAACTAGACTATAGTATAAGTTGATGTAAATTGCCATAGCAACCCGATAAATTTAGCGCTGGTCACTATGTCAATTCACGTCAGTTTATACGAAACTATTGATTTGTGGATGGAGTCCATTACATCTAATTCACTTACACGAAGGGCCTCGCCAGTCACATTATGCATACCATATTTGGTAACAACCAGCATTGCTGCATATTTATAGATCACTGAGACCAGTTGACCAAATACCAGGGGCCGCGGCCGTGGCTTAGTGGTAGCGAGTGCGCTTCCTAAACTGAGCGTTCTTCGATTTACCGTTCACCGGATCTAGTCCGCCTGTCGACCATCAGGTATATGAGCGAGTCATGTTGTGGCTCCGGCAATCGCAGGGGTAGTTTTTACGAGGTTTCCTTCCGGTTTTCCACCATAGTTAGGCTGTGAAGTGGACAATCCTCGTCATATATGTGAAATACCCTTGACGTTGAACACCAATCAAACAAACTAAAATACCAGGTTGTATTATTCCCAACCCATACCGATATCTTGTTGGTTAGTATTTAATAATACTCTTTATACCATGTTAATGGTCACTACCTTCTCTACAGAAATCGTATTCTTGCGAGAGTTTCTATAGTGGACGAGACTAAGACAACTCTCGCACGCCATATACCATCGCGCATTAATTACCGTCGGTATTTTTGGCGGGTTTGCCACATGCAGGTCAGCAATAAAAGAAGTGCAAAACAAAATGGACCGGGTGTATCTTAGAGTCAATGTCTCGAAGCGGAAGTAAAATCGATTATATTTTAGAATGTTTCTTGAGATGTCTATATCTGTTGGTTATCGATAGCACAACTCGAGATAAAGAAAAAGAAACTTTTCTTTGGGAGTTTATTTAGAACATAAGATGATTAACCGATTTTAATTAATCTACATCCCTGTGCCAGAGTGATTGCTTTGTAGAAATACTCTTATAAAACTAATGTTTCAAAGTAAGTTGGTGTTGATAAACTAAGTGTATCAATCTGATCCTTGTACGCTGCACAAAGCCTCCATTTTGGCCTTTGTAATTTGAACGAAATTGTCCATCAAAATTTGTTTGTATATTTTCAAGAAAATCGATATATTGATTTTGTCAGTTTTATAGCTGTACCATATATTATCAAGTTCTGATTTGATGAACTAAACCAATTACGTGGCCACATTATATATTCCCCAATGTGCGGAAAATGCTCGAAATCATGTATGGAGAGATGTTTTTGGTGGCCGAGAGCTGCCATCTAGCATTGATGTTCCCAACAACTGGTTAAAATCTGGATCTGTGTTGCCGTTTATCATTCTGTGAACTGTAATTGTGTCTCTCTGTGTGTAGGTGTGTTTTCCACTCACCCCCCATCCCAGCTTAGTCCAAAATTTCAGATTCCACATTTTGAAATAATACACTTTGAATAGCCACCAACTTCTAAACAGAGCATGTCGTTAGTTTAAAGGTCCAAATAGTGGTAGGTAAAAAACGAAAAAGCATTTGCCTGGGTCAATCATATAATATTACTTATTAGTATAATATCAAAGCAAACAGGTGTCTGTGACGCTATATACAGTCCTGTTGTTCCGAACATGTTAAATGGTCATCCCTCATTTTACCCCCTAATTTCCTATTAGAGACAGAAAACCGATGAGATTTCCTTAGATCTATCAACCAATAGGTACTTCGATTTGATGTCACATGACTAAGACACAATAGACTGAATGGAACTAGAAAACCACTATAACAGAGATGAACTCGAGTTCGGTTGTCTTAAGGATGGATATCGTTTTACAGTCGTTAATATAGGCGTGGAAGTCACACTGACACACCAGTTGTTTTACCAGTGACTGCGACACAGACTTTCCAGGTCAAATCAGTTTAGTTTAAGGCAGGCCCGTGACGATGTCGTACAGGGCAGAGAAGTCTGGATACAGTGCTGAGGCTCAAGCTAGGGTAAGATAGTTTATGTCCTTTCTAACCTTGCTTTACGTTTAAATCTCTCAATGAAAAACGCTCTATTGAGATCAGAAAGCTATATTAAAAACCTGAGAACAAGACAGTGCCAAAATTTGGAATCCATGAATTCCGTAACCATACAGGATTGTATATGTTAAATTTTGCCATGCCAGCTAAATATGCTTTGTATGTAGTTCAGAAAACTATATTAAAAACACGACAGTGCCAAAATTTGAAATCCATGAATTCCTGAAACAAACAGGGTTATTCGCAATGTCCGCTGAATATGCTGTGATCACTTAATATTGATTAAGATAGGGCGTGGACTACTAACAAAGACAATCATCAGTTTGTCCTTAAACAGCTTAAGGCGGCAGATCGAAGCATGCAGGAGCGCCTTGGCTATGACACCTTTTTCTGGCTACATTAACCCTCTTTGTTTGATTTCATTATACATGTAGTTCCTTCCATTATTCCATATACCACTATAGTAGCTCAGCGCGATCAATAGAACCCCAAAATCCAAACTCCGACCTCCAAAGCTTCAATGTTTCCCTTCCAATAAAACACTCACCGCATTAGCAAATCAATACCAGAAGACTTAGCTGTAACTATGGCAACATAAGAAACTCAAGACTAACCCATTGCATCATATATACGTGCTCAAGTGCTATTTGGTGGCCATACATGACTCGCAATATGGTATTAGAGGAATGTATAGTTTAGTAGTAATGTTTATTGAAACATTGGCTTAGTTATCAATGTTACTGCACTCATTTTCTTGGCGGCATCCACGTTATGTCGGCCCTACAGAGGCAATCTTCTCCGTGATCGATCAATATAGATTTTGTTGATATTGGAGCACAAGACGTCCTCTACAAACTAGTTAATTCAAAGGATGAAGTTCTCTGGCCGTGATATTATATTTCTGTGTAACATCCATGCTGAGTCTTTATGAAGAATGTAATCAACAGAGAACAGGGCCCGTATTCATAAAGCTACTAAAGTATTTCTCAAGAAAATCTAAGCCAATTTTCAAGCATCACTTTGAGTACATAAAAATGAATATTTTTACTTTTTTTGTGACGTAAAATAATAGATTACACAAGACATATTTTATATGTAAAACTACTATTCAAGTTCACAATGGTGAATGGTCGATGGAAAATAAACTGCTGAAATTTGACTATATAAATAATAAATAGGCCTACTTATGAATATGGACCCAGGACGGTTAAAGTAGATATATCCATACATTTATGCGGTAAAACTAACTTACATAGGTTCTCGCGAGAATTTTACAACCCTACTATGCTGTGAGAGAATTTCAAGTGTCCACTCCAACATCCTATCCTAAGGACCGGCGCCTAGGCCCGAATTTATGACAGGTTTTGGCCTTGCTTCCTGGCGTGTAATCTGATATCTAGAGTTAAAATGTCCCCGCTGAGGTTTGCTCCATCCTCATGGCTAATGAATGTTGCATGAGGTCATTCTGTCGACCCAGTTCTGTAGATTCTAAAGCGTAATAGACATTTCCAAGAACATGTTAAACGCGTAACACAAGAGCCCTGTTAGTCTTCATTTGACTGGTTTGCTTTTTATATTTTGACCCATTTCAATAGCGTTATCATAGCTCAATCATGACAAAAATTATCTACGACAGCAGCAAGAAATACTAAACAAGTTGTTGTAAAAAACAATGGTATTGAACCTGTGTTTGCAAACAGTGATCATAAATTCATTACTTTCGTCCCATAAGAGGAACGTAGTATAGGCCTACCGATCAGCCCGCATTTTCTGTTCTCTGAGTAAGACAGCCAGGATCTTATCAATTCAATTAACCTGACTGAGAGTGACCTCCCTTGGCGCACTTCTCTGTCGGTTGTATCTCGAAATTTGTAAAACGAAAATTATATATTAACTGTTTTGGCATGATAAGTTTACGGTTTCTGTTTCAGTCTCCAATTAGCGCTGATTAAACTATAGGTTATTGATAAATAAAAACTCATTTGGTCCCATAATACAGATGTGATATAGGGTTTTTTTTATATTAAATTTAGCTTGGTGAATGCAAAAACAAAATAATTTTTAAAGTAAATATGCCATAGAAATAGATGTTGGTCTCATTGTTACCGAGAAATGTCAACAGTTATAATATGGCGAGGGAGATTGGCTATTTGCCAGCACCTCTTTTTGTGAGGTGCCTTCCATTTGGTAATAAACTCTTGCATCCTCTATATCTTTCCTGTATTACTGGGTTTGATGGTATAATTACCAGCGTGTTATATAAATAGACTAATTATAGAAATAGTAATGGACTCAAATAACATTTCTCCAGGTGCTTGACTATCAATTTTTTCTCCTTTTAAAATAAAAAAACTGAATTTTCCTTCTTTTCTCTTGTCATTTTTCATTCGTGAAATTATATAATCTGTCTGAAATATAGCTGGAAGCAAAATATGATCCAGTGTTTGCCCGCCAGTGTTTGTTATGGATGGTGGCAGTATTTGAAGAGGCTGGAGAGACTGTACAGCTCAACATGACTGGCGATCCCGAGAGTTTTCAATCTGACCTTAAAGATGGGGTCATACTATGCAGGTAAGATTCTCAAATAAGCAATGTATTATAACCTATACTTTGTGATATGACTATACAGCTTAACGTCTCTATATACATCATAAATTTAACAGGACACGCACTATTTAAAATAAACGTACTTGACATTTTCTTTATTTGTCTAATGCTTTTATCTCCACCTGTAATAAGTCATTCTACAGGGACATTATTTATGCGGCCATTGCTTTGAATATTGTGGAAATCGCAACTTGTGTGCTGCGTGTTAATAATAAGGACGAGACCAAAATACATCTAGACGTTATATTGGTTCTCATTCCTTATAGTTTAGTTTTTCCATTCGACTCGGTATAGAGATTTGACTCAGATTTTATTTTCACATACCAAAACCAACATACTATTATTGTATTTTCTTGCCTTAATGTCAAATTATATATTTCTGTAATATATTGTCTTTTCTTTTCGATTGGTCAGATTAATGAACATCATTTCACCTGGCGCTATTCCACCCAACAAACTCACCAAAACACCCACTATGCCATTCAAACAGATGGAGCTGATTCAATACTTTGTCACAGCGGCTAAAAATCATGGCGTTGCAGATCACGAAAACTTTGCCACTGTTGATTTACACGAGTCTCAAAATCTCAACCAAGTGGTCACGTGTTTACAAGCACTAGGTCGGAAGGTATGTTTTCACATTGTGTATAAAACAGATAAATAGTCCGGACGTCGTCGTGGCTTAGTGTGTTCACCTTCCAATCCAACTTCGATTTACCGTCCACAGGTTCGAGTCTGTCTGTCGACCATCTTTATGTGAGTGTGTCACAAGA
>JARFOD010103610.1:0-16226 GCA_031763545.1 Mopalia muscosa
AGCTGCAGTCAGTTAACAATTGCTTTATGTCCTATTAGGACGACTTTCAGTAAATTGACAAATATCTGCTTTATGATCAGTGGTAATGCCTGTCTTAGGTTCCTCCCAGATATCGGAGAGTTCTAACTTGGTGTTTGACAGCTGAGCACCAAGAAACCTAAGACATTACACATATTGGTTCTTCGCGAAGGCAACAGGATTATGAAGGATTTTCACTTCAGGTTTATGGTATACTGAATTGAGTCTGTGTTAACACGAAACTGTTGTTGGCGTGGACTTCCTATCTGTGTGAAGTTAATAGGCATCATCTCTCGTCTCTATATTGTTTGCACATGTTCATCAAATCGAGTATACCATCTGTAATCACTAATTTCGTGCATGTGAATCAAGTTAAGCATAATGCCCTTCCTCTCCCTATTTGTACATAGCGTTTTTACTTTCGGTACGGTTTATACAGAGGTCTGAATTGTGTATTTTTAACTGCGTCGCTAGTGGTAACCTTTGGGCTCATTAATAGTTATCATAAACCTTGTGATCAATTTTTAACTGGACTATAGAAGTTTAGATCAAAAGATCTACCGGCTACCACTAATGGATATCGGGATTTATGTCTGTAACGAAGGTATTGTTCACTCACATTGCAATGCTACTAAAACATATTATACCAAAATATCTGTATCTGTATCTAACGACCATGATTCCAGTTTATGAAACATAAGAAATTTAAGCCAGGCTTTGACGGAGTTTTGTATGTCATTGGAAAATAGTACGATTAAATGCACTCAATCTGTATTGTATATTTTTATTGTTCGACGTTGGTCAATACACGAAATAAAAGTATCCCCAACTGATATGGAACAAATATTTCCTGGATTTATTTTATCCATTAATACCCTTTGACAGACTAAAGATTGGAAATAGTAATGATGGAGCTGTCGGATTGATGATGATGATGATGCCAACCGTATTAACACAAATGTAATACATAGTAATGTTCATTTATTGATGGGAATGACACGATCCTAGTAAACTGACGTTTTACAGAAATGTTAAAATACATTTTAATATTTTGGATAATTTGAACTCATTTGGTCATTTTAATTTGTACAACAAAACCATTAATCCAGCTGTTTGCTCCAATCTCTATATAAACAGCAACAGATGTGCATCGTGTTTTCACTTGAACTTAGTAGACCTATAAACAGATATTGTACGACACGTTTCTTGTCTTGGGTTTTTTGTCCCCGCGTGAATACCAGTGTTGAGGCCAATTGTGTAAATGTATCCACATGTCTTATATTGTGCATCCTTGTTTTTTGTTTGTTAGAAATGTTGCAGTCATGTAATATATGCCGTGTGTAAGTTCCATGCTTCTTGCGTTTCGTAACCCAAACATCTATTACAGTCGAGAGTATCGTCATCTCGTGCTTCACGACAGAGGATGCTCTAAACCACTGCCAATCAAATAGAAAATGGAGATAGAAAATGTATATTTCCTGTCCACTTACACTGGTGTGAGATTGACTCATTCTTGTAGGGCTTTTGACTGAGGACATTCTGCAACCCTCCTCCGAACCACAAATTAGTTGATTATATAAATAAGTAGTAAAATAGAATTGTGTGAAATTGTGTACAGCTGTGTTTATATGTTTTATTGTTGTGGCATGTGGTATTTATACTGCTGACGGCGATGCTGATGATATACACAAGACATGTTTTAATAATCATACACTGAGGCGGGGTATCTGCTGGATAGAAATCAAGATCAAGCCATTTTCTCTGATTTTCTCTATGTTCAATGTTTAATGAGACACAATGATACATTAATTGTAGAAGTGATTCTGACGCAAATAGTAGCTATGGCGTACCAAATACATCGGCTATGAGATGGAAACTTCTGTGGGAGAGGTCTTTTTGAATAATTTATGATCATCTACATGTATAAACGGATTGTTTTTAACGCCCAGTATTCATTGATATATTATAACAGCGTGTTTACTGGGTTAAGATAAGAGTATATTTAGATAATAAGCCTTGTGATAAACGTCTGTTATATCGGTAATCAGCAGCAAAATGGGAATTTAGAAGTTGTAAACACGAATTGTTAAAAATTAAACATGCCCCTTTCAAAGCCTTGATTATTTCAGAATGGAGGTGTACTCATATGCATACAGTTTTATATTTTAGAATTAGCATGTTATCATGTACATGTATATAATGTTATATATTTAAGATCGGTTTATGCAATCATGTATGTACTGAATTATATTTCAGAATGTTTTATGTAATCATGCATGTACAGAATTATATTTCAGAATGTTTTATGTAATCATGCATGTACAGAATTATATTTCAGAATGTTTTATGTAATCATGTATGTATTGAATTATATTTCAGAACAGTTTATGTAATCATATATATACATAATTATATTTCAGGATGGTTTATGTATATACTAAATTATATTTCAGAATGGTATATGTAATCATGTATATACTCAATTATATTTCAGAACAGTTTATGTAATCATATATATACATAATTACATTTCAGAATGGTTTTTGTAATCATATATATACATAATTATATTTCAGAACAGTTTTTGTAATCATATATATACATAATTATATTTCAGAATGGTTTATGTATATACTAAATTATATTTCAGAATGGTATATGTAATCATGTATATACTCAATTATATTTTAGAATGGTTTATGTAATCATGTTTATTCTATAATATATTACGGAATGGTTTATGTAATCATGTATGTACTGAATCATATTTCAGAATGGTGTATACATAATGCATCACAGCGTTTGATTTGTTTTTTAAATAAATACGGATTTGTCCTTTGTTTATTTGCCGAGCCAATTTGACAGTTTCCGCGGAGGTTAAAGGACAGTAGCACATTTTGACGAACCCCAGGTCAAATCCAAGGAGGTATTTTATATTTATTTTGTAAACTACAGCAGCACATGCATGGCTTGTTTCAATCTTTTTTCTTAAACAGATTATCCGTAAATATTTTAAAACTACTTTGAGAAGTGATGATTTATTGGTTTTTAAAGCTAAATCACTCACCAAAGAGGAAGTAACATTGTTAACTGTGGTAGAAACGGGTCTCTCGAAAATCTTGAAGAGTATTTAAACAGAGGACGGTCTGCATTTTTAAAAAATCTTTCTTTGCAGAAGTGTTTTTACAATCACAACTTTGGAACGGAACTCGGATGGGGTTAGTGCATGACAGCAAAAGTTTGAGAAAATAGGTTTATGACCTCAGCCACGTGGGTGTCAACTCGGTTGGCCTCTTGTCCATTTGTGAAAGTAAACTCGTGGTCTGTCACATTATGCCCATTAAACCCCAAGGTTCATCGCCAAGCAGCCAATCAGCTCCTAGATATTACTGTCAATATTTTTACTCACCATTCAGCGATAACACTCAATGTGTCGTCAGTGAAAGTCCGGTAAATATTAAACTTTCTATTGTGATGAAATGACGAAATGACGAAACCCAATTCATTGCTATTGTTTGGTTCATGTACCAAGGGAGTCACGATTGCAAGAGGCTTTAAACGTCCCCGCAATCAAATAATGACATGTCTATGACGTCACGATGTACTTGCCCTAACAGCAAGTCAATAAACCCAGCACTTAGCAGTTCAATAAATGTAACATGACCAAGAAGCAGATATAAAAACGAATAGTGTAATCTTCTAGATTCTTTGGTAAATGAAACAATAGGCGTTAACAAATCTGCAGCTGACATTAGGCGATTTTGATCGATTTTAAGTAGCATTATTTCGCCTTTCTGAACTTTTGGCAAGCATTTTAATTGTGATGCTTAACGCGTGCACCTTTACTAGAGACCTCATAGTGTGTCGGAAAGCTATTTGCGTTGGCAAAGGTAGAACACTCCATGTAATTCTATTAAAATATGTTCGTTTCTCTTTTAAAAAGACGTCTATAGTATTTCTTCATATAAAACTGGACTCTTGTATTGTCAACATCATTTAGCTAAAGTATCAGCCATAAATATTAAAGTGACGGCGCGATCACAAAAAACGAAAAAAAACAAAAAAAAAAAAAAAACTGTGTTATATGCCATTAGCAAATAGGCAAATTCGTACCTAGGAGACAGAATACAGTTGCCTTCTTTGTGTTGTTTAATGTAAAATTTACCCTTGATTGTATTTACAGTCAATCACAGTGTATTGCCAATGCTATAGCTTAACTATGTTGTTAACAGTTGTGTCTACATAAATCAGAAATGGCAAAAATATGTTGCTTCACAATTTTTGTCTTCACCTCACTTATCTGTAATTTAAGGTGGCAAAAGCAAAAAATAAAAAGCGAAAAAAAATTATACTCCAGAAAGTTTAAATGGATCAAAGTGCTTCTCCGTGTATATTCCCAAAACGATATTTGCTAAAGAACTGGACGGATTTTGTGGCATGTGGCATTCAGTACAGGTCACTTGTTAATAAAGATCAGCTCAAACCATTAGTGCTTGCGGAGAGGTCGTTAAAAGCCAAGATCCTCTTAAGTTAAGTCGGTGTAATGGCCTAGTATATGCTGTCCGGTAAACATGCCAGACACGGTCATATTCATGCCAGAATTAATCGGATAATCTTATATATGGCTGTACGTCGTTATTAGATTATTAGTTAACTATAAATACTGAAAAGTGTCAGATTAGTACTGTTGGCCGATGTCCTGTCATACAATCATTAGACAAATTATATATATTTCCAAACACGTTGTACAAACTGTTGGTGACAACTTCGTGTGCACCAATAGATCTTTTAAGTTTAGTACTTATAGATGATGTAAACGACATTGGGAGTGGTTTCTTTCACCCACTTGGATGACACGTTGTTACATACATGCATAAAAACGTGAGCACACAACCTCAATCCAATAAGAAAGAAATATTCCCGTGCGATTGGCCTGGCTGTTTGTGGAGCTTTGATTTGGCTCTAAAGTGATCAGGGGAGTCTGAGGCAAGTCTTCAGTTGTCATTGTGGTCTTGGTTAAGCTCCTTGTATCGGCTAAGGACTGTTTGTACGTCACTTGTGGTTCCTAGAAGGGGCCAGAAAGTAAGGTGACAGAACCACTCCAATCTCCGTCTCTAAGGATACTTCTGAAGCGAGTGGTTTAGTTATGTTTTAAGCATCTCTTCGTTCCAATTATACAGCAACAGAAATCCTTTTATGTTTCTAGCAGCCTCTGCTCAGGGTGCTACGTAGTTTGCACGGTAATCACTACCAGTATATGTGGGAGGCGGAAATAGACCAAATTGTTTCTGAAGCAACTGTGTAGTTTAGACAGGTGTATTTGTTTTACTATTTCGAATTACACTTCTTGAGCCAGGAGAAATTCTAGTTGGCGAAATTACGTTTGACTTCAAGGGAAGTGTATCGACTTCTTTGAGATTTAGGTACAAAAACACTACCAGTTAATGTCGGCCACCTAGGCAAGGACCTACTCTGTTGGTCAGACTAACAGATCACTTCATATAACGTTAATTAACCCGATAGGGTAATTAGACAACAGATCTTCGTAACCTCATTCAGAATACATAGTAGCGGATAACAAAGAAGATGTTGTGACTGTTTTAGGATAAAACATCAAAGTGTTTTTTATGTTAGAAGACCATTTACAATACACGTGGAGTACAGGTGATGTTAGTCGGTGTTATTCTCTCAAATCTCACCGATAGTCCATTGGTGGTGCAATAAATTACAAAATACGTACATGGTAATTACAAAAACATTGATTCACATTCGTTTGTTTGATTGGGGTTTAACGCTCTACTTGAGGTTTATTCACTCATGTGATGGGTGTACCAAATACAGGACAATTACAGGACGTTATATGAAGATATCATAATCAACTCAACCCCTTGGGTCAAAGAGCATAACGGCTCTTTCAAAGACATTCTACTTTCCCTACCAATAGCGTGGACATTTTATATCCGATTAATATTGCATTGTTTTCAAAACCGAATGTTTGATTTCCTGAACTGAATTCCAGGAAGGCGCTGGATAACACAGAACAATACACTTGTGACCGAGTCTAACAACGTGTTATGTCATTCACTATGTAATATCATGATTATATTGGTTGAGAAGGATTATCAGAATATATCTGAATGTAAGATCAATACAAACGCTTTCAAATTAACAACAAAGAGCTGTCAGTCATACTATTCATGGGCAGTTTGGTTATCAAACGATTTATTTGTTACTTCTGCACATTATTTCGTTATAAAAAGGGAATGATTTCCAGAATATGCCACAATAGATAGTTCAAGATGGCCTCGAGATTTGTTTAAAGGGGATTGTGTCTGCTGTCAATAATCCTTTTCGATTGTTGAACTGAAGGCATCTTTCCAATGTAAGAAATGCCAAACAAACAAATCCTATCGTTAAGACGATGTGTGGGATGTTGACACGCTTTCGACGTTGGTAATGTAAACAATGCCTCGAAGTCTACCGGTGTAGGCGATTCATGAGATGCAGACACCTTTTTAATGTTTTAAGAAACGTAAAACAAACCCCAAAGTCACTGTAGGCTATGTATGAACTCTTGACAAGATTCTGCTGTAATAAATGTATAAAGAATCACTAAAATATGTTTAGGCGACATGTGAACTGTTGACACACTCTCCATCTAAGAAATATCTAACCAAACAGCAAAGTCTGCCTGCAGTATACTTCGCAATGTTGACACACATCTGATACAATAACACTAAAACCGTAACATCTGTCATGGTGTCGTAGGAACTGAATACACGTTAAGAAAGCATGCCTCTGATGTGTGTGAGGTCTATGCGACTGGTTACTAAACCATCATACCCGATGTGTGCGATACAGACTATGTGAATAGTAGGCCCTACACTATTTACAGAGGAACAAACAACTCTGAAAGAATCATATGATTGCGCCAATATAATATTAAAACGTCCCGAATCCACGAAAGGGGCTGAATGTTATCCCTATACGATTAAGTGAATGACTCTGAAAGGTAAGGGCTCTGCTAATCTAGGACTGTATTATGGAATGCCATTATGTCAAATTGTTGATTACTATATATAAAAGCTCATTTGTACGTTGATCAGACAACATTTAGCTGCTTAACTGTAAGAATGCATTCCAGCGAGTAATGCATTCATAGGCCTACACCCTTATATTTATCACTTGATCAAGACATTTATTTGTCCGCATCAGTGATAGAATTTAATTCACTAGCTGTATTCGAACATAACGATCAATATAATTAATTGAATCTGATGTAGCTGGTGAGTTAGTCAGAAACATTTATCTGCTCTTTCCGATCACATACACATCCGCGATAACAGTTTAGACCAGGACCAACGCGAATGAACGCGAATAACAAAACAATACAGAACGTATTTAACGTGCGTGTACTGGTTTTATGCAACAATTCTTATCTGGCGCCGCTAGCTAGGCTTCGTTTGCACTGTATACGAGATAATTTATGGTTGATACATGCCGGCAATACTTGTTTTACAGCCATATACACTCTACTCATATCTTACATATTTTTATCAGCATGATAATGCACAGCTAAATCTCTAGTCTAGTGTTTTGTACGGATTTAAATTATCTGGTCTGCTATCAACCTGGTCTATAATATATAACATTATTCTGATCATATTTGGATTCTCCAAATGCCCTTTGCAGACTCTGAGACACATATAAAAATCACGTTGAATTCAATTGAGCAGCATAAAATACTGTACTGTAATTTGAGAGACGAGAGCATCTGATCCGAGATGAACAAACAACCAACTGATTAATATTTGAAATTCTTCCAGATGGGTCTGGACAATCAGATTATTGTTTTAACGAAAGCCAAAGTGCCACCATTCAATGCCCACAATATAGACTGTTGTTAAGGAATTATTATAACACCCAATGTGTTTATAGTATTACCAGCATAACTCGGCACAGTATATTTGTTTGTGATGATTTTATTAATAAATCTGATATTGTCTTATTCCGTAACAATTGGTCGACAACCGACACAGTCATCAAAGTTGTTCATGTGTGTCTAGATTAAGAACAGTCAATTTCGTCGGCTTAACATAGTGCAATAAGCCGGGTATATCAGGTCAATGATTCGATATAATGGTTGTAGAAACAGTACATTTATTTCGTTTGAAAGGAAGCAGTGAATGCTGGCTTTCTGGCTTCCTGTAGGTTAAACAGTTCTTAAACTAAATATGTTATATATGTCACCGGTAAACAGCAAAGAAACCACATTGACACGGATCATTATACCAGTTGAACACATTAGTATGGGTTACCACTAGGGTTTGTTTACCTGATAGAGGTTTAACGCCGTAATAAAGTTTTTTTTTAATACTAATATCCGTGACCCGTGAGACCAGATGATCAACAAGATATAGTTGAATTCGTATTGTCACAACATAGACTTGTCAAAGCATATACAGATACCAGTTTCTCTAGAGGCCTATACGCATTTACCCAAGCTTTATTAAACCTTATCCGCCCCAGCAGACTAAAGTGTATAATTTGAAGCACTTACTGTTGAAAAAAAGGAGGAATTGGCACTATGTTAAGCGCGGTTTACTTTATTATATAGTAGGTTGGGTTTAAGTCGATATTGTCTGGTATAATTGATTTAAGACCCATTGATTTCAAGCGATTTTGATTTGGTTTTACATTTGAAAAAGTTTATCATAATTATTATTTGATTAAGATAATGAACAGAAAATATTGTTTTTATATGAAAACTGATCTCAATTGGCATGCAAACGTAAGAAGGACTTTGAATTGATGTACAGCTTTTAGTCCAGTGCCTGAAATAAACAAGATAGCAATAGTATTACCATGTGTTTCAATCAGAACGGTTGACGTCAGGTGAAGTTCCTTAACGAATACGTACTGTGAATACATCCGCTTAGATATCTCTTGATTAAAACTGATTCTACAAAAGCCTCCTTGATTTATCGTCCAGGCGTGTAATTGGTTACTCTCATATCCGGCGAGATTATTTGATCGTCCAGGCAATCAATAGGAGATGGACGTCATCCAGTTCTCACCCAACTAAATTCTAGAGTGTAACACCTTTTCAAGATCCAGTTATTTCTTTACACTGGTTGGAATTGTGCAAGTTTGCGTTACTACTCTTCAATTATAATCTACTTTGTTCATATGTTATGTAACATGTGTTATTTTTAACGAATATGGCAATAAAAATCCCTGATGAGATTTTAAATAACATGGCTCACAGCTGATGACTCCGCCCTGTTCAATTCTTTTTTGAACAACAGTGTTTTTTTTCATCGGAGGAAACTCCTTTTTATTGAGAACATATTTGAGAAGAAACTAGCTTAAAAATATCCAACAGAAATTAGACAAAAGAAAAGTAAAGTAAGTTTTTCTGAATATCTTTTGGCTAAAAAATTCTAACCATGAAATGTGAAAATTTCTTCTGTATATTATTTAAATAGATGAATGGTTGAATGAAAATTACTCTTTAGGTGAATTTATACTGAAAGACATCCTTCACATACAATGTTAACTGGATAAATTCTTTACAGAACTAGTGCACTATTTGGAATGGATTACTGAAAGACACCCCTCCCTCACAATGGTAACTGGATAAACTCTTTACAGAACTAGTGTACTATTTGGATGGATTACTGAAAGATATACTGAAATGATTATATTAAAGGGTTGATGAAAGACGCATAACTTAAGTTATATAGGAATAAATGATGAAAACTTGATTAATAACGCTCTACAAACTGGTAAATGTGATTGAGATACATTTTACACGAAGTGTCAATGTTCTTCACTCGGCAGACATTCAAACGAATCTGTTTGAAATAGGTGTCGACACTATTTTGAATCGGCGTCGAATCGGTTTTGAATCAGTGGAAGCCTTATCAAAATCTTTTAATCGGCCTTGAATTGGTGGAGAATCAAGGAGAGAATGAGCTGATCTAAATAGGACGGGATCAGTTTTTTTTTTAGCTGTATCGACGGTTGAATTATCAGAGCCATAATTTGTTTGTAATAAAGTGAAGTTCAACTTGGTTCTCTTATATTACATATTAGTTTAAAATGACAAGAGGACAACGAGTTTTCGTGCTTGCGTATTTCCTAGACTGTGATTGTTTCTGTAGTAATCTGTTTATGGTTGGCCGGATTTGTTATTGAGTTTTATGACTGGAGCATTTCGTTTGTGGACGGCTGCTGAATTATTAAACACTCATGACTTGTTTGTTATCTGTGTTACGGAAGTCCGAACAGAGACAACACGCCATTACATATCCTGTCGTGTTAACACCAGACTGGTCTTGCTTATGATATCGGTAATATTAACTAAACATATATAATATATCATTTTTCTTGTTTCTCTAAACTAATTAGCATAATGGGAAAAAAACTTGTTAATAATCGACAACAAGCCAATGTGTGAGGGGGAAAGAGAGGGGTTCACCATCTGAGTAAACTATTCCTAGTATGTGTGTAAGGAGCAAATGGGTGCTTTAATTGGTAGGCCCTCTAAGCTATATGTAGGTAATGTATACCCTGAACGTCATCCGAGTAAAGTATTTTAGCCGAGCAGTACATAAGCTCTTTGTAGGACCCTGTCTAGCTAAAAACGGGTGGTAACTACCGTCAACCCGTCGCGTTTTATAGAGTTTTAACAATGAATCAATAATGTGTTTCGTTTGTGTAATCGGTTATTAGCACTATCAGAAGTCCATTAGCTGCAATAAACAAGATTGACAGTTGTTTACAATCAAAATCAAAAAGGAGACTATAAGCCCTCAGCTAATCGTGTACAGCGCCAGTCACATTGTGACAACAGCGTGCCCACCTAAACAACGCAGATGGTGACCAAGTCAACAAGTCTTTTGGACTTTGTGGTAAGAATTGAAGCCATATTACGGGCATTACTGTCAAAGCAATGAGAAACGAGATCAATCTCTACAAGAATAGGTTTCGATTAAACCCAGGCTATATATTTATAAAATGTCCTATAGAATTGTTCTTACGGGATCCTACAGGACTTTACTATAATACCCGATAGGATTTCTAAAATCCTAAGGATCCTACAGGACTTTTCTGTAAAGGTAGCATCGCCATTTTGACAATATCAATACTCACGAGAGACTAGGTGGAAAATAAATTATTTGACCAGTTATAATTTCTGTGCAATTAATCGACATAGATAACTGTGTTTGAATGTTTCTGATAAATGAGATAAACTGCTAATTTGGCCATCCCGAGGTAACTTGAAAATGGTTCACTAAACCTTCGGCCAACAATTTGTCTCCAAAGACATATGTGTAGTATATTAGCTTTGGTAACGAAATGATAGTGAGAGAAGCGTTCGGTAATGTGATATAAATTCATTCTAATTATACGAAGGGGAGACACATTATCATTATGAGAATTGAGTAATGGATCACAACAAATCTGAAATGTTATCTAGAACTATGACACACCATTACAGTTTAAGGGTGGATATACTGTGGAATTACTATTAGCAGTTTGTTTTGATGTGGACAAGGATACAGTCTGTAAACGTTAAGGAAGCATAACATAGGCTAATTAATAATGTAGTTACGAATCTATGTGATGAGATTGAGATTAAGAGAGATTAGGGCAATGTTTAGTGACGTGAGTGGCTGGCTATGTGAATCCAAATACGTACCATTCACTCTAATTAATTGATTCTCTCGCAGAGAAAACACTGTCTGCTATTTCCAATTACATAGACCCCTAAGACAACCGTCGAGGTTTACATCAAGACTAATCAATCAACATTTTTCCAGCCAAACAAAAATCAATGTACCTTAAATGTGGTCCTCTGGCTTTCAAAAACTACACGACAAATTTATTGTTACTACATTTCGACTTCTTGCTTCATGGTCGATGTCTGTCCATTCGTCGATACCATTATCTTGTTTTATAGGATATCTCACAGCTTTACAACATACAGCTATCGCATTGATTTCTCGGTCCCATTCAGCTGAATGATGTGTTCACCAATGCTGCTTTAGTTTTGTCTCCTGCTTTGTGTAATTCCATAAAAGGAAAATATACAGTTTGACCAAATTGACACTGTAACAATAAAGGGAGAAAGACATGAGCTATGGGAGAATACAAATACAGATATGACTGGAATGTACACATGTACACTGCGAAATGTTAAGTACGAAACGTACTGAATAGGTTTACACATCATAGAGTAGCCAGATTTTATGGTCATAATTTCTCGGTAAGTGAACTACTGTTAGCGTCTTCTTTCGATAAATGACCATATCATCCTGGAAACAAACATTGAATTGTATAACTATGTATAAATAACATTCTGGCATTATTCAATTGCCTTTTAAAGACTGTGGCACATACCAAAAAACACAAAGTTGCCAGTATAAAATGGGCACGAATAGCTCTTCCCGTATAAAATACAAGAAAAGACCATCTGATCCAAGAGGAACGAAAACAAACTTATTAATATTTACCTGGGCCTAGAAATACATCAGCGATACCGGGAAGGCCATTGGTTAACCCTGATAATATCCACGCCGTTTAGAAATTAGTTGTCAAAATCGTAATATCGAGTTGTTATGGGTAACCTATAACATATCAAATATGTGATAAATATGGAGCAAACAAAATATTAGGTTTGGGTTAAATTAAATCAATATAAAGTATTAAATGATTGTCTGATCCAGCAGAAGGTTTCGCGTTAAAAAGTGGATTCTTTTGATAACTTAGTGCTTTATCTTGTATGCCATAATGGATCTTTGTGGTGGAAGAGGGATGTGTTAAGGTGTAAAAATGTGAATTCCTCTATACGGGTTGCAAGGATGGTCATATTGGCATAAACATTGACGAGGGCGGTGTATTTCTAGTGAAAAGCAACTCAACAATAATGGGAAATGCTATATACAAATGCATTGATGGAAAAGTATGTTCCTCCACGGATGGCAGCATATATTTATTTTAATTATACTGTCCTTAGCCTGAGGACTATCCAATTAAGCCAGGTGTTAAGATAACAATATAATAAATTTATGTTTATTTCAAAGGTGTTTGATGTTAAAAATAGTATGAAGCAGCCCCAGGTCGAATAGGAACCTCAAATTCTGAGACAAAATTCACTGCTAGTCCTTCAATCGGCTAAAATGACTAAGTATTCATTAAAAACGTAAGATCTATATACTGGACGGATAAGTATGTTACTATCGATGTCTCCGATCGTCTTAAAACAGCAGAACATGTTCCGAAAACTCACTGTTTATTATTCTATACCAAACTTGATCTCAGAACAGTGGCCCAAGTAATAATAAATATGCACATAGTTCAATACCATCCCACCTAGGTTTACAAGTGGTTGAAAATGTACCTTATGTGTTTTGGACCCACATATATACAGTTTTCTTCGTATTAAAGGTATTCCCTAATGGTTGATACGTGGAAAACGTTTAAAATAGTCCAAAATTCACTGAATCAGTTGCAACTCGTTTCATTAAACAATTCGGCGTACTTGTGGAGAAATTGGGACTCGAACATCTGACTTTTAATAAGACAGACAGGTCAGTGATTATCGAGTGACGTCACCAGGGGAATTCACCCAGTGACTGGAGTCTAAAGAAACCTCACCGCCATTCTGTTATTCTCAAGATTTTTCCCTTTGGGCCGCTAAATATATTTGCGTCGCCCATAAATATATACAGAATGCTTGTGTAGTGTTGTATTTGGTGAAATATGAGACCATGTCAAGTTTCTTTATGCAGCTGAGGACTGCAAGTTCAATATAGTAATAAATATTCAATCCTCTTCAAAATTTAAAGTATTTATTGTGAATAAATTTTAATATTATTCGTGTCACTATCGTCGACCTGAGGATACTTCCCATGCGAATTGCTGGTTAACTATTTATTTCTTTTCCACCATTCGTATCCGGCATTTGCTAGTTATTTTCATTAAAAAAACATGACCATAAGATAAATTACCATCACTAAATTGGCTTTTTTAAGAAGAGTTCGTCATAGAATATTCACTAAAGTTGCCTGCCGCCATTTTGAACTTCCTGATCTAGCACAATTGTTCGTGTATCTCCGGTATGATGTCGTCATTATCTGGCATTGGCTGTTCTGAATGGAGCTTCTCCTGCATGCCTACATCAAACCACAAATAGCTAAAGTGAATAAAACAAATTCAAAGCGTAGGAAAAATACGGGATTTTTTTTACAGATAGCATTATCTTTGTAATTCAGTCACTCTCAATCTGATTCAAAACCCATTGGAGAATACCTTTAAAAACTATGTCATGCAAAAGAGCATAATGATTACAAATATTGGGTAAATGTTGCAGAGCCTTAGCCGGGGGACAAAACAAGATCATCAGCATACATTAAACGATTGATGAATGCACCGACAATATTGCAACCAATATTGGAATCGGAGAGACCCATATCCAGGCCATGCATGTGCAAAGCAAATAAGAAAGGAGACATAACTCGTCTAACAACATTTGTAGCACCAAATAGTACTGGAAAAAACGATTCCCATTTCACATTAAATCTCTGTACATTGCACTATACATATATCACACACACTATGCACAAAGGAACATTTCGATTAATTAACGTCTTCAACTATACCCACTGGTTTACTATTTCAAACGCATTTGAATCATCAAAGTAGCAACAATACACTAGACTCATTAGTACAATAGATATTAACAATTTCTTTTAACGTGAAAATGCATTGATCAGTAGACCTCTTCCGTTTAAACCCCAACTGAAAATCACTAGTATACAGTTTTTCTTCACTTATGGACAAATTGTCTTCTCCACAATTTTTAAGATCACAGTAGCAACAGCGATTTGACGATAGTCATCTGATAAGGTAATATCAGCATTTTTGTGTTTTAGAGAGCAAACATCCATGTTTCAAAATACAATTTAAACACATAAAAAAAGATGAGTAAACACTTTGCCGCTCGCATGTTTTAAATGTCCAGTCGTTTATCAATCATAACATAGGGATTTATGGTACAGGCGCTCTGATGATACCAACACATTTATCACATCATCTTTACATCTCTCACTTGAAACACTATTGAGTTAGTTATTAAATTTGTTACCCTATAAAGAATCAATGTGATTTTCACTTCTAGTATCATTTGTACGATTAGGTAGTAAAGTAGATTTACCATTACTCTTCTTGATGTCTCTCCAAAATCCATCAATACAACAGCCAGCGTAAGCCTCGGCTAACTTATCAGCACGAATAGTCGACTCCTTCTTTTTAAAGACTCTAAGAGCGTATTTGAATTCTCGTCTGGTGCGCTTCATATACTCACCAATAGGGCCATTACGCGAACTGCTTCTGACATGTTCTGACAGAGCAAAAGGGCCTTCCTTGCATGAGCATGTAAATCACTCACAATTTCGTTCAAATCAGGTACAATTTTCTCTTTATTCATTTTGTTTATCGCTGGGCAAATATTACCTGCTAAGTAATACTACTGCAGTTAATGAGTTACTATTAGTCGTTATAACGACTTATTATCTCGTTATAACGTCTTAGTGGTCTTAAGTCGTATAAACTCTCCTAAGAGTTTAATGTAGATTTTTCTATTTCTCATGTCCCTTTTACAGCTCCAGAGTAATACTATAGCGTAGATGTCACATGATTAAAATTTATCCTAGGAGATCCTCATTGATTTATTGGTACAGCATGTAATTGGTTCCTCTGTCTGTCATCTGGCTCTTTTCGAGGCATAATCCTCCCTGGTGTATCCCCTATATCCGACCACATTATTTCATCTTCAAGACATTCAATGAAAGATGGTAGTCGGTCAATAAGGCACCAATAAAGTGCACAGAAAAGGGGCGTTACAAGATCCAGCAATTCCTCCACACTAATGAGAAAGTCTGCACTGATTCAGAGTTATACTCTATAATCGGTATGTTTTGGGGTCAACTTAAAACATCTTATTGCATTTGTTTGTTTGATTAGGGTTTAACGTCGTACTCAAGGGTATTTCACTTATATGACGACGTACCAGCCCAATGGATAAAGGAAACCACCCTCGACACCACTGGCAACAAACAAAGACAGGACAGGACAAATACAGAACAGGACTCAATACAGACACCACTAGCAGATCAGCTTCCTGACAGGACTGGTATATT
>JARFOD010103621.1:0-16224 GCA_031763545.1 Mopalia muscosa
TCTTACGATCGACCGAGGAAGCCGAGGGAGTATTCTGCAGGGCCATGGCCCACCCGCTCCCTCACAGGGCGCTTGGGGTTTAATGTTGTACTTAAGGGTATTTCACTTAGAGGATAACGGATTATCCACTTCACACTCTTCCTTGCCTAATTACGGTGTAAAACCAGGAGGAAACCTCGTAAAAACCACCCCCGTGAGCCAAATTTTATGACCCAGTCATGTATATGCACGCCTGGTCGTCGAAAGACGGACTCGATCCCTTGAAAGGTTCATTGAAATAGGATAAGTAAGCACACAAGCTAACCCCCCCAGACGAGGGTCCCTGCTCTAAGCAACAGAAAGCCGATATGTTGGCTTAATGGCGCCCACCGTATGACGTCAGAGACTCAGTTTGTTTGTTTGTTTGTTTGATTGGTGTTTAACGTCGTACTTCAGAGACTCAGAGGTGAGATGCCCAGTACATTAACGGACCTCCGAGTTAAAAACCACAGGGAATCTGTTCTCTCTATTGTTTTTAGTGTCTAATGATCCAATCAGCTGTGAACAAAATTCACACTGAGCCTAGATTCCTTTGTCTGGTGATTGGAGGTAACGTCCTGTTGCTCTGGTGATTTCTGGGCTAAAGAGGAACAGGAAGCCAATATGTTTGTGGTGTCTGTGTATTGTCCTGCAATGTCATGTGATTGTCATGTATAATTGTTTGTTGTCAGTGGTGTCGGGTGCATAGTGTACTTCAACCATTGGCCTGGTACCCTGTTATGTGACTGAAATAACCTTCATTAGTTTGGCGTAAAACAACATCAAACAAACAAATCAAACTGTTCTCATCAAATGTTTTATAGCGCTTCCATTTACATTCAAGTACTCGTACAATGCTATAAGGAAATGGATTTTATTTTCTTCATAATACTGTAATTTATCTAGAGCATAATAATACTAGCCAAAAATCTCATTGAAGTACCTGTAACTTTATTTAAATTGAACGGACTTCAGTTTTCGATGTATAGCCAATGATTAAACAGTGAAGTCGATCTGTCGTTATTTCTAAACACCGATGTTGTGTACGCACGACGGTACAGCTTTACAGGTGTGTCGCTATTATTGGCATCAAATGTTCATGGCGCATACTTTCTTCACCCAGCAGTTTGCTTAGCGACATTTATCAGCCAGCAGTATTTAACTATACACCGTCTACACAAAAGCTTGGTTTTACGTTAGTGGTTCTTGTGACTAAAGTTATCTGTATATATCACGTAAAGTGGCCTCAAATCCGACTGTAGGTTGTTTATGTAGATCAATGTTAAAACTATAAAGATGTTGTCATCACGCAGGGGTTTAAATAAAGCAGTAGCACACATAAACTTATACGTCAGTATAGAGATTTTGACCGCGACGAAATACGGTATCTACTGTAAATATATGTAAAATCTGCACCAAAATATTACATTTTACGAGATGCCGAAATTCTTCATTATTGGTGACAACACGGTTGCTTGGTAAAATAGCAAAAACTTAAAATTAATAGCAATACTGTATTGCTAATAATTAAGATTTTCTATTGAACAAATCACACAATTGGATTATTTATATTTAGTTATCATATACCGACTAGGGAATAGGGTGAAGCAAATTTGTCGACGTAGAGATACAAGTCCAACACACCTGAGAGTCGTAGATAATAATAGCGTGTGTGCTTACGGGCCTGATAAAGAGACTAAACGAAAACCTATAGTATAAAAACTGATCTCGTATGTTTTACAATAAGTATTACCTGGGTTATTACATGTTCCATGATATAAAAATGTTATCTGTCAGTTCATATTACTTAAAGCGAGAGTTACGATGTTGCGTACCAAGTACCAATAGACATAGGAAATGAACACTGAAATGAACACATAACATGTCGGTTTCACGTTGTAACTTTATGAAACAGACACGGAAGCCAGGCTTAGTCGCATTATAGACTAATACCGATTTCAGATGTAGTTTTTAATACATTACGTTTTATTTGTTGTAACGAATCGGACTTACATGCCTATAAAATACGAAATTTCTGTAAATTTAAGGCTAAATGAAAATAAAAATATTAAATATATACTGTATGGATCTCATATATGCCTCGATGCTATATGTTTACACGGCAGGCAAATACAAATACAGTGTTAGTAGAAATTGAAAGCCCAACCCTATATTATAGGATCTGCACTGTTCGCTTTGTTCATGCCGTTTCGACGACAAATAGTAAACAGAATTGTATAGGAGCTCAAGGCCTAAATAGATTGTCAAAGACGACAGGTTGTGTTTCTCTAAAACACAGATTAATGTATAGGTAATCAAATCCGAAGGCTACTGAAATAGAAGTGTTTTTTTAAATGGCTTACCTGTGGGTAATCGTGTGTACCAAATCTGATAAATAAACATCCCAGTCATGTAGAGTACCACAATACTCAATAACTTTAAAACAAGTTGCTTCTTCGACTTCATCTTGGCAGTAGCTGAGTATATAGCGGGTTAGTAGTGTCCGCCTGTCAGCTTTCTTGAATGCACGGTCCCAGAGGAACACAATGTAGCGGTAGGCCAAATGCGACCTGTTTGAACTTTGTCCGAATAATCGGCGTGGTTCTCCGATAACGAATTATTGGTCACTGGCTAAACTGACAATGGCTTACTGGTCAACAGTCGGAATTCCAGCTACAATCGTTCAAACGGCATTTCTAGTCACGTGCTGTTAAATACCAGTTTTCATTTATGGCAGACCGAACGACCGCGGAAAATAATTATCCATTCATGAAAAAAGAGCTAACGGTAAATCTTTTGATACCGTCTTATTCTGTCAAGAAAACACCTGTCTTTGTATCGATGGTGGGTATCCGAGCTGGGTATTTTCTTCAGCTGGTGTCGTTGTTGGATCAGTGTCTGTGGTGGGATATAAATGATTCTGTAATGCTCTGTGGACTACCGTCACACACGTCTACATACAAGGCGGAGACTACAATCCTTGTAACGCCAGCCCCTCCCACTGTAATATAATCCCTCCGAGCCACAGCTCTGAAGTACTTCAATACGCCAGTCGAGTTAGTTTCTGTAAAGAAATCAAGCGGTAATGAATTAGGCTACATATCATCCGGTGGCTACATGCATGCCAGTCGTTCCTCGTATTACCAGGATATGAAATATTTACTGATATATTTTAAACACGTTTCAAGTGCTGTGGCAAATGTAGGACAGGTAAAAACAAAAATGTCCACAAATTGTTTGATCGGGCGGACAGAAAGTTATCAATAGCCTACCAAAGCCCTACGTATAGGCTCTACTATAAATTTTCTTTCTGTACTATAAAAATATAGACTATAAGGCTATGTCCTCCTTACCGGACCTTACGTAAAAAAAAAACATACATCAAAACAGTTACAGTCGATTGGGATAGGCAGGGTTGAGCCCAGGGTGTAGTCCAATGTGGTGAAGGGTGCAGGAGGAGGGGCGTGTGTGTGTGTGTGTAGGAGGTGGTGGTGGTGAGAGGGGGGGGGGGGGGATAGGGCTTTAGCTGGAGTGGTTTGTTGCTTGTTTGATTGGGGTTTAATGCGTACTCAAGGGCATTTCACTTTTATGACGACGGATTGTCCACTTCACACATTGTCTCATTACGATGGAAAACCAAGAGGAAACCTCGTAAAAACCACAGCCACGATTACCGGAGCCAAATCTTGTGACTCACTCGTATACCGGCGGGTTGTCAGACGGACTCGATCCTGTGAACGGTGCATCGATGTAGGCTTAGAAAGCGCACTCGCTAACAACTAAGCCATGGCCGCGGGGCGTGGATGGAGAGGGTAAGATACAATCTTCTAAACTTCCGTTATAAGGAATTTGTAGGTGTCGCAATTTGCTTATCACACAAACCCACATAATTACAGCATATAATTGACAATAGCTGTCCCGTTACAGCTGAAAATATACTAATTTCCATTTAGCTTAAGGTCTTTTGGACCCATTGGTCGATTTTCAGAACACCTGTTGTATTTAGCCTATTATACAGAATATTTTTATTCTGAACCTTATATATCTATATATTTTTGCTAGAATACTCAGGATTACATATTTCTGAATGTGGTGAAAATCCAATTATTATTTCTCAAAGTATTGCAAAATGATTTTGTTGAGTAAATGTCAACAGAAAAAATAAACTGCGTTTTTCAAGGTGTATTTCTCACAGTCTAATAAAGATGAGACTCAATAGATAAGTTGACCTAGAAGAATAGTACTTGAACCAGTAAACGGTACCTCTTTTAAAAAAAATAATTAGATCGATTACATTGGTTTTTTGTCTATCCCACCTTGGACAGTTTTATAAAAATGTAAAATACAAATTTCGGAAAACATTTTAAAAAAATTAGGAACAAACGTCTAAAAAACGAGACATAGTTTACTAGAATGATTGTGCTTTTTACAATGGGACAAATTTTAGGTTTTTATCATGAATAGTTTTCAAGAAACAGCTATAACACTAAAGTGCCAGAAATAGGCGATATGCATGGTCAAGGGAAAACTAAATTAAAGGCTAAATTTTTTTAACTTTTTGAGATTAGAATTTCGAATTATTTTTATTTACCAACATACAGTTTCAATGCTTAACTCTTTATCCGAGTGATCAAAAAAATTGGTTCATTTTTAGCCCAACGAATCCAGAAAGATCTTAATCGTCGCGTGTTCTCTGTGTATCGAATCCACTTTTACGATCATATCTGAAATACATAGCCTGTCTACCTTTAATCACCCCTTCCAGAAATCACGACCAAAGATACGCAACTACAGCAATCAATATCCTATCCAGTTATCTTCAAGACCGATAGGAGTTGTATGCTGGTTTTATTTTTTGTATTGATAATCTATTTAGCAGTAAGTAAACTCTGCGTTCCAACGCGCACAATAAATTATTTTTAATCAAAGGAAAAGAACTTTTAAATACAGTTACGAATCCTACGATGTATTATTTCAATATATAGAATTACAATAATTATAAGCTATATGTTTTTTTAATATTCATATCGATAGTCTTTTGCCATTGGAAGTACATCGAGTTGCATCGCATAAAATAATAACTTTTAATTAATAGGCAAATTACATTATTTAATAGTTACGAATCTATTTTGGGATGTGATATTTAAATATAGAATTATATTGATTGTTTATTTCACAATACATCCATAATGACAACATCTTATTTTTTGATCTGTATGTGGATGTGACATAAGTAAATTTAGTGTGAATTACAAAAACGACCAACAAACACAAGAGTGTAATACAAAATTATCAACATCTGATAATAAAAAATATATGTGTTTTACTCATGAACCTGACGTTATACACCAAGCAATAAAATCACCAGATACAAGAAGGCCCCAATAAAGTTTCAATAATATGTGTTTCCAATAATATATATTGAATAAACGGGGCTTGCCTCCACCGGGACTCGAACCCGGTGCTTTTGGGTCACAGGCCCATTTTAAAAAGAAAATAATAAATACGGGTATATCTTTACAATAAAATCACAAAACATCAGGAGTCAAAATGTAATATAATCAGCGAAACAAGTAATAACTATTATAACACACATTTTCTACGTACTTCAACGTCCAACTTCTGTGTCAACAAAGGACACAGTTTTTTTGTTTACTTGGGTTTAACTCGATACTTGAGCTTATTTCACTCACATGACGGCATGTCAGCTTAGTGGGTGAATAAAACCACCCTCGACACCATCACTGCCAACATACAAAACATCACAGTACAAAAACAGGGCCGCCCTAGGACAATACAAAAAAATCCCAAACAGATTGGCTTCCTGTTCCTCTTAAGCCCAGAAAGCACCAGGGTAACCGGATGCTCCCTCCAATCACCCGCCTCGTGTTGCCCTGGTGTTCTCAGAGGTAAAGAGGCACAAGAAGCTGTTCTGTTTGAGGTGTCTGTACTGCGTCCTGTTGTTGTCCCGTCCTGTCTTTGGTTGTTGCCAGTGGTGTTGAGGGTGGTTTTCGTCACCCATTGGGCTGGCACGTCGTCATGTAAGTGAAATACCCTTGAGTACGATGTTAAACCCCAATCAATCAAACAAACAAATCTTCAGTGGTCGGGTTTGACATTAATTTACTCCAAGATTAAAATGGGCCTATTCTAAAGGCCTGTCGAATTCTGTGGGTTTGATTATGTATATAGTGTGAATGCATCTTCCTCGGTTAATAACTTTTCATCGTGCAGACCACTATATGATATTGGAACGACGACAATCAAGCGAGCATAAACCAATTGGTTTATATTGTTGTTGATATTTTTGTGAAATTTTTTTTTTACAAACTTTTCTTCTTTTTTTTCTCACCAATTACTGGCAGAACAAAGTCGACATATTTCGACAATTGAGAAGGTAGTGAATAAGAACAAACAGACTACTAATAAAAACAGTTTTTAAAAATAAAACGAACATTTGCATATTGTTTGGATAAAAGATACGAATAGTCAACTGCAAGATCCGAACGTTGGTTTGTAATTACTTTTAAATAAAACTAATAAGCTAATTCGTGCTTTACCTGGTACAGTATAGGTCTTGGCTCAATATAACAACATAATATGCGGGAACGATGTATAGACTGTCACAATGCTCAAAAGAAAACAGCCTATTGATATCTTCAAGACAACTCCTCAAAACACAAGAGCGTACAACGGAGTCAAACTATACCGCACAATATGTGCGCTCACGTAAACGAAACGTGTTTGCGAGTATTAACTTTGAGAACTGAATATATAATTGGGTATCTTTCAGTAAAAATATATACACGTTCACTGTTTATCGAAGGACTAAGGTTTTAATGGCAATCATATGCAATCGCCATGAGCGGATATCTCTCTATAAATTATGTATTCTCAAGATTTATTCTTAAGGCCATTTGAGCTCATTTGATTAAATAGTCATCAGGTACTTGTTTTCGGCTTGATATTGAGATGAATCACATGACTGGCCTAAATCATACAAAAGTAGTGAAAGCATGTCATAAATATTGTGACCAGCCAATCAAATTATTCGAATAATGAACTTCACTTATGGACATCCTCGATTGAAACACCAGGACATAATTTGCACTTTAGCTTTGTCTGGAGTGCACTCTATCATTGAGTATCTACGATCAGTTGCTATTGTAAATATTGTTTGTATCCGCTGACTAAAGGGGGTGGTTTTCTCGAAGATGACCAGTACAGGGTCACTGCGAACAGGGTCAATCGGTTCATGTTATTATAGGGACGTTCCAGACTGGAGTTGTTTATGTCGTATCTAAGGCCGAGCCCGTTTAAATGGCTGTCTGAAAAATAACTTCACTGGTAACCAAAAAGAAAGACTATAGAGTAAGAGTAAGAATTTAAACAACCCACAGAAGATTTCATTTGGATTTTGACAAATAAACCCTGTTCTGTCAATCCCCGAGAAACGAACACTCTTTAAGCAGAGGATATATAGAAAGAATGCGTAGTGAGAATTAACGTATAACTGCCCTTGCGTGAAGCAATAAACGTGTAACGTATACATGCTTTTCTTCAAATTGGTAATAAACTTGATATTTAATGAAAGTGTACGCAAGACAGATATAGGCTTCTGCCGTAACGTATCTGGTTTTGTCTCTTGGTTTCTTCGAATTGTATATCCTTTTTCATGCGAGACGTATCAGATACAGGTAGAAAAAATAAGTGTTTCAGTCGAGTAAACAATTTTCTGACAACTCAGAGCGACACTGTGCCATACTTGAGATTTCTGCATAATACTGTAGCGTAAGATTGCATGGTTACAATCTCCAGGTCGAGTCATTTACTGTTAAAGAGATTACACATAGGCCACTACTGGCTTTATGTCATTTATTGTAGGCAAAACATCACGTGACGTTAAAGATAACACGTTGACTGACTGCCTGTACATGACAAGTAACACGAGAAAGTACGAGAAAAGCCAATCGTGCACCTACCTCACATTCGCAGAGAATGTTACGTTTCCTACAGATCGAAGATGATCTGTTCAGATAGTAAGAACGGATTACAAGACTGAGTAGGAAGTGTCATATTTCGGATCAAATTGGTCCAGGTTATCTTAATAAATTGTTCTTCTCCCTATATCGCTTTCAGTTTGAGGTTAGAGTCACGCAGAGATGCCAATTTCTTAATAGCTATGTCAGTTTCAACGTTTTTTCGCAATGTCAGTTGCAAGACAGACCTGTTAATTTCAGGATAGTATTGCCAATTTCTAAATTTTCACATCAGTTTGTAAATAGTAATGCCAGTTAGTAAATCACAATGTCAGTTTGTAAATCATGTCGGTTTGTAAATCGCCACGTCAGTTTGTAAATCGCAATGTCAGTTTGTAAATTGCCATGTCAGGTTGTAAACCGCCATGTCGGTTTGTAAATCGTCATGTCAGTTTGTAAATCACCACGTCAGTTTGTAAATTTTCATGTCAGTTTGTAAATCGCTATGTCAGTTTGTAAATCGTCATTTCGGTTTGTAAATCGTCACGTCAGTTTGTAAATTGTCATTTCGGTTTGTAAATCGCCCTGTCGGTTTGTAAATCACCATGTCGGTTTGTAAATCGCCATGTTAGTTTGTAAATCACCATGTCGGTTTGTAAATCACCATGTCAGTTTGTAAATCACCATGTCAGTTTGTAAAGCGCCATGTTAGTTTGTAAAGGGCCATGTCAGTTTGTAAATCGCCACGTCAGTTTGTAAAGCGCCATGTCGGTTTGTAAAGCGCCACGTCAGTTTGTAAATCACCATGTGAGTTTGTAAATCGCCACGTCAGTTTGCAAATCGCCATGTCAGTTTGTAAAGCGCCACGTCGGTTTGTAAATCGCCATGTCGGTTTGTAAATCACCATGTCGGTTTGTAAATCGCCATGTCGGTTTGTAAATCGCCATGTGAGTTTGTAAATCGCCATGTGAGTTTGTAAATCGCCACGTCAGTTTGTAAAGCGCCACGTCAGTTGGTAAATCGCCATGTCGGTTTGTAAATCACCATGTCGGTTTGTAAATCGCCATGTCGGTTTGTAAATCGCCATGTCAGTTTGTAAAGCGCCACGCCAGTTTGTAAATCGCCACGTCAGTTTGTAAATCGCCACGTCAGTTTGCAAATCGCCATGTCAGTTTTTAAAGCGCCATGTCAGTTTGTAAATCGCCATGTCGGTTTGTAAATCACCATGTCGGTTTGTAAATCGCCATGTCAGTTTGTAAAGCGCCATGTCAGTTTGTAAATCGCCATGTCGGTTTGTAAATCGCCATGTCGGTTTTTAAATCGCCACGTCAGTTTGTAAATCGCCATGTCAATTTGTAAAGCGCCATGTCAGTTTGTCAATCGCCATGTCAGTTTGTAAATCGTCATGTCAGTTTGTTAAGCGCCATGTCAGTTTGTAAATAGCCATGTCAGTTTGTTAAGCGCCATGTCAGTTTGTAAATCACAATGTCGGTTTGTAAAGGTTTGTAAATAGTTATATCAGTTTATAAATCGTTATATATCAGACTTTAAATCGTTATATATCAGACTATAAATCGTTATGTCAGTTTATAAATCGTTATAAATCAGACTATAAATCGTTATATCAATTTATAAATCGTTATATATCAGACTATAAATTGTTATATCAGTTTGTGAATCGTTATATATCAGACTATAAATCGTTATATCTGTTTATAAATCGTTAAATATCAGACTATAAATAGTTATATCAGTTTATAGATCGTCTTGTCATAGGATAAATTCTTATGTGAATTTATAAATCTCCCATGTAAGTTAAAGAGTTCGCATTTTATCCAGAAGCGAATTTCAGAACCAGGACCCCTTTTTCAAAACCTGGACCCATTTTAAAATCTAGATCATGGTCGCTACGCATCTTTGTCTGGGTCAATATTTCATTGAACTGAAAAAAACCTCTCCTTTCTATTACCAGTAATAAAAATAACATACAACCTATTTTCTGCCTCTACAATTAAAGTATATTCTACATTCTACATGAGCATGTTACACGTGCCTAATGGAATATGTGCATCGCAAAAATATAATTTGTTTTAGCCAAAAAGCAGTGAATATTACTTTTTAATATTGCCAGTCATTGTCTTCACATTAAACTATACAATTATAAAATCAATGGACATCGTGTAGCTTAATCCATGCACAGTTATGACTTACCTACCGTGAATGTCGGTCCGGTTGAAAGCTAGGCTTATATGCCTACCTGCGAGCTACTGCAGAAATGTATTATATGCACGATGATATATGTATGCCCTGCCAACACCACCAGCCCAGTGTAGGAATTCTTGATTGGATATTTCACCGAGATACGGATTATCTGATATACTGCAGTGAACGTCTCAACAGCAATCATACTATTCTAATTTGTTCTAAAGCTTCGTGGATGCACACTGCTTTTAATAATATTCATAGTCGACATTTTGGTGTTGCGTAACGTTTTGGAGTATTGTTTACAAATTGTTATAACGACAAATGAGATTGTATTGAATATGTCAGAGATAAGTGTGCAATTAACAAAAAAAAAAAAAAAAAAAAAAGACGTTTAAGTGGCCCACCATTTGCACAAGCTGGTGTGCTGTTGCGAAACTCTAAACGGTAAACTCAAATCGAGGAACAGCGTGCAGAATACGCACGATTTGTTGATATGTCTGCCCGCGCTGTTCTCTTCGCCTGGCGCACTATCATCGCAACCTTCACATATGACTGTCATATATCCACAGGGTTATGTCGCTTCATTAACGTAATGTAAACCTTAACATAAGTTGTTTCCACCACACTCACCTCGCGCTTCCTGTAATTCCAATGCCAGTCTCTGACTCTAGGAGAGAGTATTGAGTCACACGCTGTATTTATCAAGCCGTTAGATACACTGCCAGAATCTGCAGGAAATAGTTCTCAGCTTTTGTAGAAATCAATAAATCTGTTATCATGCGTATCGATCTACGGCGATCGGTCAAGCCACTATAGAGTGTTGTGGTACATTCCTTCGTCTTAAATGGTAATGGACTGCAGCGTTTACATCAGCTTCTGTGGGCTAATGTTTCCTGTTTAGCTATAGTGGTTACCAAACAATCTAACGGACGAACATGTTTCACACATACTAGTTTCTCCAATACTATAGGAGCTCCAGTCTGTGTGCAGATGGTCAAGTACTGTATTATTAATACGCTTGTACGGTAATACAGTCGCTACTGGCTGTGATATAACAAGGTATACATGGCGCTATAAATAGATTTAAACAATACAGATTCAATGGCATTAATTTAGACAGTGGAAACTGGTTTATCAAAACAAAAGGAAAGACGATTTTAGCTGATTTCACACGGAACTATCACACCGTCTCTTGGTATGACTTCTCCTGCTGCGCTGACATTTCATAGCTGCACTACCTGTACACCTGTCCAATTAGCTCGACATACTGGTTCGGCTTGTTTACAGTAACCCGCTAATTCTGAGAATGGTGGTAATGCCTTAGTCGGAACATATATTTTTATTTTTGCCACCTTTCTCCTAATATTGCTTCGAATTCTTGTAACCACCAGCTGAGAAAATTGGATCGATGGCGAAACTGTTACGAGTCAAATTATTTGTAGAACCAAGGTGCAATAAGCTTATCTCTTTACTGTATAGTTTATTGGGGTAGGAACTCGCATATAAACCTTGCAACGCTCGGTCATTTTAAAATACCTACTCAGTTAAAAGGCTCCAATTCGTGTAATTGGCCTACATCGAGATTTTAAGTAGGGCTCAAATCTTTAATTAAGTAGACTTACTGGCTATTGGGGTGGGTCCCGGGACCGCCCTACGACCAGAATTCGCGATAGTTGTGTCAAGGAATCGAAGTAAGATTAGTTCGCGAACACGCCACCACTTATCCAAGGCCGCAGGCTAGGAGAGAGGGAGAGGGAGAGAGAGAGAGAGAGAGAGAGAGTTGTGGCTCGATAAACCCATGGTTATCTGACCTCATGCAAATATAATGGCCGTAACGCGAACTATATATATTGCCTGATTTGAAAAAATAAAATGCATTTGACGACAGACGTCATATTCGCAGTGCATTCGAAAAATTGCGATATGTCTGTAGTTTACCCATAACAACTCAAGATTAAGATGAACATGTTTTTTTAAAATATAATTTATTTACTGCATAAATTTCCATTCTTGGAACATGCATACGCATATACAAATATTATTATATGTTAGGACAATATTTATTAATATTCAATTTATTTGAATAAATAAAATAAAATGCAGTTAAAATAGATTTATTATTTAATTTCGTTTATTAGCACTCGGATATTGATTCTAGTAGAAGTATTTTAAATTTTGACTTAAAAAGGAATGCAGATTTCAGAGTATTTCAGGAATATAGAGATTAACCAATGAATATAACTGTTAAAGAGAATGAGTGTTACAACCCGTCTGATACAAAGACAAGTTTCGCCATAACCAGTAGGTCCGTTAGATTTTTGTCTCTCTTGTATGTTATAATAGGTCTCTGTGAGACAGAAGTATCCATTTACGAACATGATTTTGATATTCCTGTAAAAGGAGACTAGCAAACTGGGTGCTTGTCTGGTCATATTGGAGAACAATGCATGGAATTATTTATTTTTAGACCCTTTACCTGGTTCCCAATTGAAACCCAGTGGAAACAAAGTTCGAAGAATTTCAATCCAATAAGCTTCTCTTTCTGAGCGTTTCTGGCTGCCATTCTTCTTCGAAGGGAATTTTTTTTTCCAATCGGCATGATTTCGAAATGATCTTTAACCGAATTTCCAGAGAGATGAGTGTTCAGCTATAGGGGATATGAGTTTTGACCTAATGGCGCTAAAACGATATACTGTATACATGATGGTTACAGTATCACGATATGTCTGTAGTTTACTCATTACGAGTCGAGATTAAGATGTTTTTTGTGATATAATTTATTTTCTGCATAAAGTGCACAGTAAGCTCTAGGCTTATTGCGTGTACATACACACGAATAAACATACAATGGCTATACATTTAAGATGGTGACTTGAACTTATAGAAACACGAAACAAATATAAATGAACATGTTCTAGAAAGAAATACGTAAATTCATTTATTGAAACGGGGTCTCGGGGAAATTGTCCAGAGCATGAGATGACTAGTCGCTCTAAATATATCGCCATAAATAAATGAAATAGTCCGATCAATTTATAGAAATAAATTACATATAACTATTTTCGCATTGATACCAGCATGTTCGTCAGTGCATGTCTGGTAAATATGTTTGCCCATTTCCATTTGGTGTGGAAATATAATTTGCCACCTTGTAGGGGATATTAGTAAACTATTCGTTAAACTGTTAACTCTTTTACCAAACTGATATAGTTTATAATTCACTAAACTGGCAAAATGCAGTGTCACTTGGACAGTCTAGTCTGTACGTGCACAAGGTGTATCTAGAGCATTAAACGTGGTTAGATTCATAGGTTTTCATAAGTCGATAGCCCTGTGCCAGTGTGATTAATTTTTTGAAAAATAAACGGGAACGTATATACGAGTTTCTGTTACATTTGAATTTGGCAAATTTTGCTATAAGTCGATAGCCCTAAGCCAATGTGATTAATTTTTAAAAAAATAAACGCGAACGTATACGAGTTTCTGGTACGTTTGAATTTGGCAAATTTGCCTTATATTGAGTACTACGTATTCATATATCGCCACGATGTTTAACAAGCGTGGTAATGATATGTACACGGTATTATTGTCAGATAATGGAGAATTAAATATGGTAACTACTCCTAATTAGTACGTAATCAAAGTGTTCCGCCAGCTATTATTAACCATATGATCTATTCCGAGATATAAGCTACAGAGAAAGACTATCGGATATCAATCGCTTTATAAATATATAGCCTAATATGAATGTATATATATACTATAAGTTATATAATTTCTCATTTCATTATATTCATTCATAAATATTGGAGACTGGCCAAGGTATGTATACAGACGCTGCTTTGGTATGATTTAACGAAGGGAATTAGCCTGCAAATTATTTATGAACTTGAGTCTGATAAAACTAAAAAAAAGTGTTATTCCAAAATAACGAGAATACTGCTTGTATTAATTGTCTTAACAACAGATCAAAGATATAATAAGTTTCGCGTTTTACACATTTTAAAAAAATTTTTTTTATCTGATATCACTTTTCGGTTTTCTCTATTTATTTTGTTTTGATAAAATAAAAAAATTAAAAATTAAAAAAACATAATTTCAAATGGCATGCATTTAAACTCAGTTAAGTTGCCCTTCTCCTCCTCCTCCTCTCCCCCACCTGTCACAAACTCACACAGAAACTATGCCCCCACCCACCGCTCATCCCCCCACCGGATCCTCGCCGGTTAACAATTAAACCTACAATATAAAGCAGCGCCGTGCATTCCAAATGTCAAGTCAACTATAATTAAATTTCGAAAATGTAGAGTGACTTCTATCCAAACTTTGGGGATATGTGTCGACTAACAGTTGAAACTCGCCTATGTATTATAGCAAAAGTTGACGTGAGACAAAAATTGTGACGTGGTGTTCTTGGAAATGAGGCGGTTTGATTGGCTGGTTTAACACCTAGTCATTTTTAAACACTCACGTCACGATGGGTCGTTTACCATACATGTGACACGCCCACCACTCTGTCGATTTTTTGTTTTACCATATTGGCATGTTAGATAAGTGAATATGCAATTTTTGCGTCAAAGAAATAAATAAATAAATAAATAAATAAATAAAAAATCGGCGGAAGGAAATACAGTGACAAAAAAGAATAAACAGTTGACCATAATTGCCTTCCGCTGTTCCCACAGGTATAATCTGTCATCATACCAAAACTTTTGGGTAAAACTCAATATTTAGATTTAAATCCACTGGTAGTAAAACATTCCTTTTGGCAATTGTCATCACTTGTGTACAATCAGATTCACTTTGAATTCCCATAAATTTATTTCCGTGTGTTCCGAAGTAATGTTAGAGAGAACTCATTTGTTGATCGAACTTTTGAAATTTCCGCCCAAAATAGGTTATTTAACAATGACGTAACAAAGAGTAATAGCGTATTGCGCAAGCGTCATTTTCATACTTTCAAAACAATAAAAAAAAACTAGGCGAGGCGACAGAGATTTTGAACTTTAGTTGCTGTTCATGTCGACCATTCATGTCAAGTACAGGTACGAATGAATTAGAAATGTGCATTTTCAATCTTTTATGGATTTAATCTACGTGGATAGATCGATTTGCGACTGTAAATGTATGTGCTGTCCTTTTATGCCAAACGTCGGCTTGAAGCCACAGCATTTAAAACTCGGGTTATGTAAATTCGCGCGTTGAACGTCCTAATAATTATTTTTTAAAAGGCAAAGATAAAAGCCTTATCTTCGGGTTAGGCTGAGCTTAGTAATGATACCACAACAAAGAGATGCATGCGAGGTTTGTTCGATTGTCACACACGGATTTTCAGCCACGTGTTTATAACAGTTCATTGAAACGGTTTTCGCGACCGTTTGTACTTAATGCATAGGGGCAAAATGACCTAACCCATATAAACAAATAAAAATAAATAAATAGAAAAAACCCCCACAAAAAACACAGGTACGCTCACAAGTACTAAAACCTATAGATTTCCCCAGAATATAATCATTGTCATGTGTACCTTCCACTCGGTTTCAATATTTTCAGCCATATATCCTGTTCTAAAGGAATAACAACTACAAGTTTAATGTACACGTAAGCTGTCAGTGTGAAATTATAGCATGTGCGAACCTCTTACTGAAAGCAAAAGAAAATCTCTGACCAATGGTTGAACTGCAAGTATAAACTATGTCAGACAGAGTCTCAATATTTATGTTTACTGCTTAGAAACTTGCATATGTCTACATTAACCCCCGTCTTACGATTGTATCAATCAATTGTAAATTAACAAAACATGACGACATTTAACATACTTTGAATCTGAGTTTTTTGTGTGCCATATATTGTCTATATACTATATATTATACAGGCATCCCAGTTTTATTAAAAATACTGAGGACTTTTTGAGTAAGTTATCTGAAATTCAGGTTGACCAAGATGTCATATTAGTTACACTTGACGTAGAATCTATGTACACAAATATCGATATTGATGCAGGACTTCATTCTGTTAAAAA
>JARFOD010103632.1:0-16223 GCA_031763545.1 Mopalia muscosa
AGGAGGGCCTCAGGGAAGATCAGCTCTGCTGACTGAGTTTGTCAACCCTCTGTAAATAAAGATTATTATTATTATTAATGCTTTCCCTCTTTTTCAAACTGTTTTGACCTTATAAAAATTAATTTGTTAATCAGAAAGATGGGTGGATTGGTTGTGAATATAGCCAAAATTGTTAATGTACCGTTAACAGACAATTATTAGGGCAGTTAGTATACTTGTTTTAACATATGAATTCTCTCTGGGAAGCTCACCTATCATTTCACCCAGGCCACAACTGTTCAAGATAAATACCAGTGATAAATCTGTTAGACAGTAGATTAAATAGGTGATCAAAATTGTGCTCCTCTCTATCCTATAGACCGATGGCACATGTATGAGCGTTACATACATGTACCTCTACATTTAGCAGAATTCGTTCAAAGACACACCAAAATCTCTTGACTATTGAACCTCAACCAAACGTTCTCCATCCTCTAGTAAAAGATGTTAGCTTTTTCACCCATTAACAAGTATTTTTTGTTCAGAGTATTGAACCATGCTTGGTCAATTACTTTGAACACCTTTTGCTTTTAGCTGCTGAGACTTTTTTCTCCATGATATTGGACAGCCTGCTGGGGTATTTTACAAAATACTATTCAAATAGAATAGTTTTTGTTGTTGGTTCAAATGCGTTTCAAATTTGTTCTTTTTTTGTCTCTGAAATTTTTTTTCACGACATTCTTTGAACATTTTGTTTATAAAATGCCTATGCTGTTGTTGCAAATTTAGCCCTCTAGCTTAAGGCATATGTTTCAGATAGTCTGTTACTCCTCATTGGGGGAAGATTCATTTTCTAACAGAGGAAACCAAGTCACATTTTATTTTTGTGTCAAAGTGCTACACTATTCAAGTACATAGCTGTCCTGCTTCTTAGTGGGGCATTAAACCTCGATCATTCGACCAACTGACAAAACTTTTATTTCTGAGGGTGAACAGATGTTGTGTATTAATCCAGTATCTTGTCATATATGTATTTATCCTCCGGTCAAATAAGTGAAATACCCTTGGATATGACTTATAAACGCACATGAAAGAAATTATTGCTGATTTTTCTTCAATGCAAAAACCAACTTTTGTTTACCGATATAAAGAAATGTTTCAAAGGTTTTCAATTCTATGTAAATGCACACAAACACCAAACAATTGGCCTAAGAAAAGAAGAACAGAATACAGTCAGCCTTTGAAAGCATTGCCACAAATCGGGTCTGGTTTTCATCACACAAGAAAAAGAATTGCTTGGCACAACTACGAACACTTCCTTGAACACTTTAAACAATTCCCCACCTGTGAAACAATTCCATGTGCCTGGGTTGTCTGAAAGAGAACTAGTTCATTAAAGCTGTATTTTCATGACAGTAACTCCACTATGTTTTTGTCGTTATCATTCTTTGTTTATTCCTCAACAACACTGGAAATATCTTGGTTTCCATGCAGATGTTTCTAAACTATGTTCTGACAAAGTGTCGGGCCTATGTTGTTTTAGACATGTCTGCCTTCTTTTGCATTCTTTTCTCTTAAACAGTTTTTCTTTTCTTATTTTAAACTGTTTGTAGGATGGATTTTTTTTATCATGTTATCTCTGCATTTGTGGAGAAAATATTAATATTAGATCTTTTAAATTTGTTGTATTTAAAAAGAAACTAATTTATATTAATCTCTTTTAAAGATAAACTAGGACATTTGTTCTTTGGAGTTCCATTATTCTTATAGTACATCCAAAAATGTGCCTCCTTTATAGTTTTGCAATCATTTATCTTTTATTATGTATGGTTATTGTTCTATTTTTCAGGGGAGTATAATTTGATGATAGTTAATGCTCAGATTGAGGATGATGCACAGTTCCAGTGTCAAGTTGGAGCTACAGAGAATGCAGCTGGTATACGTAGTAACACGGCAAAACTAAATGTATTATGTAAGTATGTGTTATCATTGATGATGGCATCTAAATACAGAAATTATGTGTTGAGTTATGTAAAATAGTCTTGAAAAAATTTAACTTTTACTTTTTTCTCATATCTATGATTTTCAAAAATAAAAAGAAATACACTTACAATTTACTCGTTAACTTTACTTATCTGCCTGATTTATAAAATGATACAATCATTTTGCTATATATGCTTTTGATTTTTTAAAAGTAACCGGTTATACTACTTTAATTTAAATTTAATTTCCAATTTACTTAGGCTGAAATTGAGTTTCATTCTTTAATAAAGATAGTGTGATATAAACTTCAATGGGTTAATTTTTTTAACAGTACCACCAGAACCACCTCAAATAGAAAATGCTCGTTCAGTGATCGCTGTGATTTTAAACCAGCCCACCAATATCACATGCCGTGCTAATGGAGGTAAACCGGCAGCGACTATCACCTGGTTTAAAGGAGGACTCATGTTAGCAGACCATGTTTTTACCACATCAGTACCTCAGTCAGAGGGCAAAAAGATGGATGCTGTTAGTAAAGTAACAATCTCTCCGACAAAATCAGACAGTGGCAAACAAGTTTCCTGTCAGGCTTACAATGAGGCCATGGTTGACCCATACTCAACAAATGCCATATTGGATGTCCAGTGTATGTACATAAATACTTTCTGACATTTTTCATTATGATTTTATTGTTTTTCATTTTAAGTGTTCGTCATTTATAGGATAGACATATTTCAAACTTGGAAAATAGTTTTCTCATCTAAAGAAATGGTGAAAGTTTAAAATAAGCCAAAGTGGTGGACCTGCTAGCTACTCCGCTTGTTACTATTATATTCAGTTAATGTCAATATGTTAATTACTGTGTTAAGTTTATTACCTGCTCACCTGTACTCACAAAAATGTGAAATGTAAAAAACATTATTGACCAGTTTGAATGTTTTACTGAGGACAAATGTTTTTTGCGTGTTGTAGATCCCCCTGAGATCACAATGAAGGTGAATCTAAGTCGAGCTATCAGGGAATACCAGTATGTACGATTTAGTTGTGATGCTATTGGCAATCCCTATGAAGTCACCTGGAAGTGGTTCAGAAATGACAATATTCTCGAAAACAAAACCAACAAATTCCTTGACATATCATCTATCAAACGGAACTACAATGGCGATACGATATCCTGTGAAGCTACCAATGCTGTGGGGAGTACCAAGAAAACCTACTTATTAAATGTTGAATGTAAGTTTCTTATAACCTCTATCGTTCCATATGACATGAAGCTGGTCTTTTTGGGATGTATTTTGTATTATGATCTGTATTTGTTATGTTTTGTCTTCATTTGTTGGGTGGGTAACAGGAAGCCGATCTGTTTGTGGTGTCTGTATTGTGTCCTGTTCTGTATTTGTCCTGTTCTGTGTTTGTTTGTTGCCATTGGTGTCGAAGGTGGTTTCCTTCACCTGTTGGACTTGCACGTAGTCATATAAGTGAAATATCCTTGAGTACGACGTTAAACCCCAATCAAGCAAACAAATCATTTGTTTGGTGGTTTCCTTCACTCATTGGGCTGGCACACTTTCATGTGAGTGAAATAACCTTAGTAGTATGACGTTAAACCCCAATCACGAACCCACCCATACTATAGAAGGGTGATTTCACTAAACCATTTAATTCTTTTGTTTTTGTTAAGAACCAATCAGTGTGATTGTAATTGTATGTTTCAGATGGTCCCCAGTTTATTGGGGAAGCAGAACATGAAGCCGTGGACATTGATGATCCTGCCTCGTTAAAGTGTCAGGCTGACGGCAATCCCAAACCGAGTATCATATGGACAAAGAAAGGCTCCAAGCGAATCCTCAGCAGTTCCCCTAACTTTAAACTTCCTGCTGTCACTCAGTCCGACTTTGGGATTTACATGTGCACAGCAACAGTCCTAGGATTCAATGAAATTGGTAGAGAAATTTACCTTCTCCAAAATGGTAAGATTTACAAATTTTTACAGTGTAAAGTTTTTCAAGAAAGAAGAACTCCTGTATGCAATAAGGATTGTTAATAAATGCAGGCTTTAATATCATGAAGAGGTATTGAAAATTCAGCTTAATCCTGGTAAAAAAAACTATTGACAATTCACAGGCAGCATAAAACTATTGACAATTCACAGGAAGCGTAAGTTGTCTCCCATGGCATGAAAACTTGACCAGAGTTTTCCCCCTTGATTGTTCCCGTGTCTAATGAAGATTTCATAAATGCTTAATGTAATGAACTTAAAGGTATCTCTGAAATTATAAATCACTTATTATGTTTGCACCACCAGGTAAACCTCGAATAATGAATGAGGATGAGCAGTTTGCTGGGAAAGGGGAGAATGCTAAAATAGATTGTCTTGCCATGTCAGTTCCTAAACCAGACCACATTATCTGGTCCCGAAATGGGAAGATCATAGACTATCCTTCTTCAGGGAGATTTTCAGCACAAGAAAGTAATCTACCATATGGTCAAAAAAGCACTCTACAAATATTGAACATCCACAGTGAAGACTTCGGCTCGTATAATTGCAGTGTGATTAACAGATATGGTGAAGACACTGCAGTTATTGTATTAAAAGAACGTGGTAAGTTGACAAAGCCCTCTCCATAGAATATGATATGTCGAGGCAAAGCAAATTTAATTTTTATACAATGCAAGTACAGTGAAACTTGCATCTACTGGCATGTGAAAACACCGGTCTCCAACGCCTCATTTCTATGGTCCTGTATGTGGTCCATTATTAATAAATGTTCTCGATTGGGTGTACATCAGAACTTTTTTGTATTCTATTCTGGATAGTGACTGTCTTTTTTTAGGCCCACTGTTATATAAACAATGCTAATTGAACATCTGTAATCCAACAGTGAGAGACTGTCCCATTGTTTTGGCGCGTCAATGACGGTCACACGACCCAAACACTGCCATCGTGCGTCCCACAACTAAGCCGCTTAACAAAAAGCTTTTTTTTTCTCCACAATGGAGACTGAAGTCCTGCCCTATGCTGAGTCTGATTCTGTACTTATAGACATCAAGCCATCTTCTGCAATAGATTATGTGGAAGTGATTTACCCGGATAGTTTTTAAGGCAATTGAGCATTGCTAAAAACGATTTCTCTGGACATCGCAAGTATTAACATAACTCACCAAAGAGATGATTAGGCTAGTCAATATATGTACGTCAGAGATCAATAACCTAATCCAACATGATGGTGTTTTATCAGAAAATAATTAAATTATATCAAGTAAAAATGTATAGTGTTGCTGTTGTAACCCAAATTGTAACACTGACATCTTGCCTTGAATAAAAATGTTGTTGCCTGAGTTTTCGATTCACACAAGTTTCACTGTATATATCTATATATTATTTAACCTGTTGCTTATCAGTTTCATTTCACTACTCTGGTCTGGTAAAGCTATGTTATATATGAACACCCTTTTACTTGCATTGACAGATACATTCCCACTTCCCTATGTGATAGGGGGCGCTGCAGGGGGAGCGGCTGTCTTATTTATTCTCATCGTAGGATGTGTTGTTTATCATAAAAACAAAAGAGCAGAACTTGGTAGGCTTTAGTTATTGTCATAACTCATGTCATGTTTAAAGTAAAAGCTTTCTTAAATTGTCTAATGGATGAGATGTGGTGATAAAACACACTTGTGTACAGGAGTTAAATTTGGATAGATAATCATACTGTAAGTCTTTTTAAATAGCATAAAACTTCTGTTTTATAAGTCACTGAAAAATAGAAAAATTTTGCTTTTACATTTCAAAAGTAGAAAAGTATAGCTTAACATTTCCTGTGATTATAATAAAAAGTAGAAAAGTGTTGCTGTACATTTCCTATGATTTTAATAAAAAGTAGAAAAGTATTGCTTTATATTTCCTATGTTTTTAATCTAAAGTGAAAAGCATTGCTTAACATTTCTTATGGTTTCAAAAAGTAGACAAATATTGCTTTACATTTTCTATGCATGTTTGATGATTATGGAATTGCATTATGTCAACTGCTCGTGTTTTCAGAATCCTCCACAGACTCTGACAGTACCACAGATAAGAAGAAGGAGTTTAAGTCTGATTCCCCAGCAGATTTTAAAAACACTTTAATGGACCAATGGAGACAGGATTATAATAAAGATTTATACAGATATTCAGCAGACTATGATGAATTAAATATCAACTACCCGGGCAAGGTGAATGTTTTACTAATTCTGGGAAAATGTTTTCGAAAAACATTTTATGAAATTCAACAATTTGATTAATTTTGGTCTTACAAAGTGCTAACTATAGAACAATTATAGCTAATTGTTAATTTATTGCACAGTCAAACCTTTTAATTTTATTTCAGTTTTCTGACTTACATGTCATTTTTTTTTTTTTTTTTTTTTTTGTTCGAGCATACAATCCTCACTTAGCTTTTGAGGATGATAAATCGTTCAGCAGAGCAAAACTTAGATACTAAAACAATTCTCTCCTTGAAAAACCATTGTAATTCTTATGGTTTGGCTTTTACCTTTTTATACCTGATCAGTGTTTCTAGGCTTGGAAACAATGTAGGTGGTTCATGTAAAATACATGTACCCTTGTGACATATAATAATAAAATATATAATAAAATTTCATTTAATTTATTTTTTCAGGAGTTACGAGCAAATAATAATGCCTTTAACTATGGCCCAGACATTATAGCAAATGATCCATACACAACAGATAGTTATATAATGGGAGATGAGTACTCACACAGAGACGACGAAGCATCCTCGGACAGGTATGATCTACTGTTAAGCAATATTTAATAGCAACCTGTAATATTTCTGTTCCACAAATTAGTAAAGGTCTACTTTGTCATTTAAATGCTAAATAGATGATTTCAGTTAAACAACCACTGTCAAATTTATTTTGTTTCCAGTACCAAATGTAATACAATACAATTTTAGTTTCTTCCTGTTGATCTCTTGTGTATGCTACCAAGGTAATAATGCCTAACACTAATATTGCTGGAATCAGATTCTGTATTTGTTCAACAATGCTTTCTTTTTTGTTATAGTAACAAATAGCTGGGCAAAAAAAATGTTTGGGGGGGGGGGGGGGGGATTTTTTATTTTTTTTTTTGTTAATTCAATGATTAATAGTTTAAATTATTCCTTACTGATCTGCTTTTTGTTTTTCAACAGGTGTGAGTCAAACTATAGTACAGGTGGTTGTGTATTGAGAAGTTTTAGAAATGACTACACTAATCCTTACACAACAACACTACCGCCAGCAGAAATCACTACAAGTAGACTCGCCACAAATGTATAGTTTTCATTTTTACAAGTCATTGGATGAAAGTGTTATGTGTCAAAGATGATCTAGTCAACAAATGATTGGTAAAAAATTTAACCAATAGTATTCCTGGGATGCTTCAATGGTTAAGACTGTAACCATTAGTATTAAATGATGGGCCAAGACTTCATCAAAAACAGTGAGGCACAAATAGGATTATTGGTCAAAATTTGGACCAATTTTAGCATACGAAAGAGTGGCTCGGGTTCAAATTTGAACCAGAACAGTTGAAGAACAGTTGTTTGATCCTGCTAAGACTGTTTTGACCTCCTCAAACTTTCTGTATGGTCATGCCATATCACAGGTACTATGCAAAAAGTCTTCAAGTGCGAAGACAACTTTGTAAATTTCCAGAGATGAGTGTAGCTGGTAATCGTGAAGAAGAGAGATGGTGAGGAGATTCCGGATTATCGACGAGGAAATAAAGATATTGTTATCCATTAAACAACTTTATCCATTAAACAACTTTACCCATAAACTGTATGACTGTTCAAATGTTAACCAGCACACAGAAGGTCGGGCCTATCAAATCATTTGACAATAAGTTTGATCTCAGCCATGTATATTCATGTACTGTGTTACAATGGCTCACATATCTATCATATAACAGTAATTGTCTGGAGAAACCTTAGTCGCTCATACAGGTAACATTGTCAATAGTTCAGTTATTGAAAGAGTCAAAATGATCAAGCATTACATTATATGTGACTCAATGGAGGTCTGTGAAACGATCCTGTTTACAGTGCTTATCCATCAGATTCTATATTGAGGTAACAATACTGAGAAAATCATCATTGCTAACCTTCTTGATGTAGTCTGAATCATTTACAGCTGTAGCAATATTCTTTCCTTTGTCATGATAGCTACATAATATGGTTAAAATGGAAGCTTCATACCAAGGTATCATTACTGGAAGTGGTATCACTTAGTCAATGAGTGATCAGCCTTGTACCGTTTTGAAATGGTGATAGATTCGAAAGTCTGAATGTAAGATTGTGACGCTTTAAAGATCTTCTCAAGATTGGTTCTTTAAGAGGATAAAGACGGCTTCATCACAGTTCAAAAATAGAGAGATTGAATCAATTTAACAAGAGACTTTTGAAAAGCAATAAAAGTGATATCAAAACAGGGGAAAAGATTGTTCTCCCTGATGGACACTGTTTGTCATTTTCTAACAATAAGTGCCAAGTAAAACTGTTATGAACAGGTTGTAAGTTGAATGCATCAAATAACCCTTCAGGCGCAGAAGACTGACTAAAGGGGCACAACTCATACAGTTACTGTTATCAAGCTTTAGTACACATTAGTCCCCATTGTCTGTTCAGTGTTTCTTGCCCTGCAGGTTAACTCTGCAAATTAATAGAATCTCATGTTGAGAGTTTGTGGATACATAAACTGAATTTTGTCGTAAGGGTGTCTTTGCTTTAATAAAAAGATGATATTGAGAATATACAAACCCCTGCGTTTGTAGCATTTTCAACCAAGTTATTCATGATGAGAAAAGATAGTTAAATTGACATTGTATATATTCTCTGTGTATTCTTCTGTTCAGTTGTTACCATATGTTAGATGTTCAAATGTTACATTGTATATGCATTTATTAACCGAAATGCAGTTTGTGAACTTATTTAATATCCTGATTGTGTTTTGATTGTATCATAAGCAGCTTATTATATATAAAAACCTTTATCTGTCTGTAATGTGTGTGTGTGCCTGAGTCAAATCTGTGCCTTGTATCTTGAAATATCTATGTGTCTACAGCAAAATGTATCAATGCAAGTAACTTATACATGTATAAATCACCAAACCGTATGGACCAGAAACACAGTATATTACCCACCTCCCTTTGTTCAAGATGGAAGGGCTATGCGACTTAATAGCATGTCAAAATATGTATATTACCAGTGTTTTACTTGTTTTTGTAACATGGTGAGGACCCTCTTGCAATAATTTTCTGTTACAAGAGTCTTTAGTTGTAAAAATGAAAAAAAATAGTGAACCATAACAGTACACACACAAATAGTCCTGAAACATCAGAGAGTATTCAGTCTATTTGCAATCATATACAGTACCTACATAAGAGTCATTAGCTTAAATAAATTCAGAAAGTATAAAAATTATTTCGCTTATTAGCACCATTTTTTTAGATCAATATAGGTAATTATTTTTGTAATAGTCAGAATTAGGCTTAAACTACATTTAGTAAATGTATCAGCATGTAAAGCTATTTAATAACTCAGGACGCAAAACTATTTACGTGATTGAAATATCTCACATAATTTCAATAATATTGTCACAGCTTGAGTGGGAATTTTGTAATTAATACAGATTCACATTCTGTTGGGTAATTATTTCTACAATTACTTACTTAGCATGACATTTTATATCGTACAACCTTTTGACCTTGTCACTAAAGAGATTCAGTTCAGTCACCAGTGGAGGTAGTAAATTATTTCCCCTCATTTTAAAATAAATCACACGGTTGAGATTATAATAACTTCTATTAAAATAAACCCATTTCGGTTTGCTAGTTTGGGAAAATATAAGAAAACTTTTAGATGTTAGAAAATATTTATTTATATTATGGACCGTATAAGCATATCAGTTCATTGACTAGTTCTGTTGACATTTATCACCAATGTTGCTCAGTATTTATCCATTGACCACCCTTTTAATTATTAAGGCAGTATTATTTGTTTAGATGGATACAGAATGGAATGCACCAATTAATAACTGTGGTAACCCTCTGTGGGTTATCAACTTTGTCTTTGCTTTGAATTGATGGCGTCTGCGAACAGATGAACCTGTCAATGTGTGTCCTGTTCTTTATCAAGCTATGGTATCTTTATATTGATACCATCTCAGGGAAGTTTCTAGAAAATTCATCACAGAGTTCTAATCTCAAATTTCACCAGAGCTAAAAGTTCTGTATCCCCTTAAAGGCTTGAGTTGAATACAGATTTGATAAATAATAGAAACCTACACATATTAATATTATTTTTGAGAGCATACTATTTCTGTCAACCATAAGTTTACTGGAACCAAATTGACTGTAGAAACTGTACCCCTGCATCTCTTAACCCTGGAACTAGCCCATCAATCAGCATGTGGTGTTCATCAGCTTTTAATCCATGGCAAATATTAATGACTGACCATTGTATGTATGGTATATGTGTTGAAGGAATATGTTTTGGTTATGTATATATATTAAATAGTACCATGCTTAATCAGTGATTTCAGGTCTGAATTTGTTCTTTACCAGACTCCACATTGGATGAAATTCTACTTAACCTGACTCAACACTTGATGAAATGTACTTGACCTGACTCAATACTTGATGTAATTATACTTGACCCGACTCAACACTTAATGAAATTATACTTGACCTGACTAAACATTTAATGTATTTGTACTTGACCTGACTCAACACTTGATGAAATTATACTTGACCTGACTCAACATTTGATGTATTTGTACTTGACCTGACCCAACACTTGATGAAATTATACTTGACCTGACTCAACATTTGATGTATTTGTACTTGACCTGATTCAACACTTTCATGAAATTATACTTGACCTGACTCAACATTTGATGTATTTTTACTTGACCTGACTCAACACTTTCATGAAATTATACTTGAACTGATTCTGTATACATTTTGGTGGTGATTTTTAAAGAGAATGTTTCAATCAATGATAAATTTGATAGACATCCAGCATATATGGTGAGAAAGGTCCACCATACAACAAATGATCAACGAGGGCCTTAGAGGTTATAAAAGCTACAAACACACACTGTTGTTTAATTTGATTCATTTAATTTGATGTTGTTTTGTTCTACTGTTTTATTTCTGACCAGAGCCGGAAATGACTTTGTGGAATCTGACCAATTTAAGATGTTAAAAATATTAATCAATACAAGGATATTAACAAATCCTTTGGTATACAATCTAACTTATCTATGTGAGGGAATTCTATGTTAAAGAATAATGTTAAAAATTTATAATACTTAAGATTTTTGTAGTAAATAGGACTGGAACTAGAAAAAAATGTAGGATGTTTTTGGAAGTGAATTGAATGAAATATCTTAGATCACATGACTCACAGGGCCAATATAAGGTCAAACTTTATTAGCAGTGGATGTAATCTTGCCTCGTTGTTCAAGTCTTTTATGTTTAATACTTGCCTTTCAACTGTTATGGGTAAAGTCCAACAACGGAGTTGTTTATAGGTGTAGTACATCACTTCTTGATTTAATTAAATCTATAGTTTGATCATGTTCAATTTGATTTGGTTAAGCGATTGTGATTTTGTTAAGGCTTCACATTGCTCATGTGTTATCCATGTGGTAGATGCCCTTAGTATTTTAAGGAGGGGTTCCTCACCGTTCCTGATCTACCAGATTAAGGCAACATAGAGTTAGTTTGTCGCATCTAAGGCTGTAACTGTGCACAGGACCTGTATCTTAATGCACATATGATGTCCTTGTTGCGGGTCACTGAGAGTGGGTCCCTTCACCCATGACACTTGGCTATGAATAATGTAAGTGAATACAAAACAATCCCAAACTTATACTGTATGTTTCAGCATTTATTATGCCACCAGCAGGAGATGATATCTCCTATACTGTATGTGTATAAAAGGTTTTCTCAAGCCCATAGCATAATATTTCATGTTATTTTTGGAAGGAGTAAATGTTTTTGTCTGTATGATATATTGTTGGATACATTTCTCGATGTATGTCTTAGTTACATGTATTTACAATGTTTACCTGTTGTTCTGTTCTATTTATTTGTATGTGTTGCACATTATATTTAGTTATCCAGTGCTGGAATGTTGTATATTTCTTTGAATTGTTGACGAAAGTGGAAGCCATATCCTACTAAATATTTGTAAAACATTACGCATGTGTGAATTGGTTACATGATCTTTGAGTGGCATTTAACAGTTGTGCTTTAAATGGAATAAGATCAAGATTATTTCTCAACTGTATGTCCATTGTTGTTAGAATCTGTGACAATTTAATAACAAGAAGCTTGGGTACTCTACCAATTTTCTACTTGCAATAAACAAAGAGTTTATAATGTGATTTATTTCAGGTTTTCTTAAAAAAAACTGAAAGAGAAATTTATATAAAAATTCAGCTGTAATTCCAAAGCGAAAAAAAAAATTAAAAAGACATGCAATGTGTAAAATGCATGCAGTGATGGTGTTTGAATAAAGCCTGCTTCATGGCAAACAAAATTTTTTCTAGCAAGTTTGGTTTGGATTATTTAACGCTATGGAGGATGCTTGAGATTTAAATGTTGCCATCTTTATATATAGAGTAAATGTTTCATACCATTTGTAAAAAGAAGTTCCATCATAGTTCATCAAATCAGATGAACCATTTAACAATAATATCTCCCTCCCCGCTCACATGTTCTGCATCATATATATGTATGTGTCCATCACTGCTGTTTAATGATTTGTGCAATTTCACCATGTTTGAAAGATTGAAAAATAAACCATAATTTTTATCAAGTTACTGTGTTCTTTGCTTTTTAAGTTCAGATTTGCGGAATCATAAATAGACAATATTTTTCCTGGTTGAGGCTTTGCCATGGTGAAAATTACCACTGAACACTATGGTGACAATAAATCAACCACTCACATGGACCACTGATTTGGGGATATCCACTCTCATGAACCACTGATATGGTGACAATATATACCATGGACCACTCAGCGGGTGGTTGGAGGGAGCTTCATGTTATCCTGGTGCTCTCAGAGCTAAAGGGGAACAGGGAACTGATCTGTTTGTTTTGTTTGTATAGCATCCTGTTGTTGTCCTGTATTTGTCCAGTCCTGTCTTTGTTTGTTGCCAGTGGTGTTTAGGGTGGTTTCCTTCACCCCTCGCACGTCGTCATATAAGTGGAATGACCCTATGACGTAAAACCCTGATCAAACAAACAAACAAACCATGGACCACTCATATGGTGATAACCACTCCCATGGACCACTGATATGGGGACGACCACTGACCTGGTGACAACCACTCCCATGGACCACTGATATGGTAAAAACCACTCCTATGGACTACTGATATTGGGACAACCACTCACATGGACAACTGATATGGGTGCAACCAATCTTATGGACCACTGACATGGTGATAACCACTCCCATAGACCACTGATATGGTGACAACCACTTCCATGGACCTCTGATATGGTGACAACCACTCACATGGACCACTGATATGGGGACAACCACTCACATGGACCACCGATATGGTGACAACCACTCCCATGGACCACTGACATGGTGACAACCACTCCCATGGACCACTGATATGGTGAGTCACACTTATCAGCCATTGCTTTGACAACAATAACTCCGCATCATTGATCGAGTCACAAACTCTTCTGCCGTCCATTGCAACAGTGAAATGCACATAGATGTTAACAAATGTTTGCCTAACTTGGATTATACAAAATAACTTTTCCATCATAATATGGCTAGGTGCAGTGTGAAATTGACAATCTGTCGTCATATAAGTGAAATACCCTTGAGTACGATGTTAAATCCCTATCAAACAAACAAACAAAATCTTTATTTCACAATGGAGTATATTGCTTAGTTTATCAAATAGTTTAACAGGTGTATATAGTGAGCTATTATCACAATAAAACATCGATTATCTCCTGTATGATCATGGAGGTTAAGCAGAAAGAGTAACAGCTCGCGACAGGGGACTCCCAAGAAAATTGTGCTGTTCTATTGAAAGACTGCCAGCTTTATGCTTTGATGTACTCTGATCCCTTCCGAGAGATAGAGAGGTTGCAGCCTCAATTTAGTTATAGGAAGGGCAACACCTAGATGCACAGTTCTGTATCTCAAAAAGTATATCATAGAATGTAGCCTTATTTAGAGATACAGTGTAAAAGTGTACATAACTGTGTAAATGTCCATCACTACTATAGTAGGGGGGATTTAGAAATGCTTCACGGCGTCCTTCTTTCCGTCCGTCCGTCTAGATTGAAAACAAATTCACGGATTGACTTCAAACTTGGTATGTAGCTTCCTCTTGTTAAGACAACGGATGGTATTGCATTTCACCAAATTCTGTTAAACGAAATGGCCTTTATTACATAATTTTAGCATATTCGTGCCTGTATGTGTTGTGAGCGCAATAAGTAGAGAATTAATTCACGGATTGACTTTTAACTTTGAAGATGGCTTTCTGCCTTTAAGACAATGGATCAGACTGATTTTAATAAGTTCCATAAAACAAGATGGCAGCCTTTGCATTATTTTACCATATTCATTACTGTATATGTTGTGAACACTATAACTCTGTATTCACAAATTCACAGATATTGAAACTTGAAATATAGTCTCATCTGATTAACCCAACAGATGGGATTAAATTTCATCAAATTCCATAAAACAAAATGGCCGCCAATGCATCATTTTACAATATTCATGTCTGAACATGATTATTTTTAGATCAAATTCACAGATTAACTTGAAACCTGGAAGTTATCTTCCTACTACTATTAAAACATAGGATAGGATTGCATTTCATCAAATTGCACAAAGCAATATGGTCCCCATTGCTTTATTTTTCAATATTCACCCCTACATGATAACTTAGGTTAAGAAACCGATGGGATTGCATTTCATTTAATACTGCAAACAAAAATGGCCATCACTCAAATTCAGATATTTAATTCAAACTTCGCTTTTTCTGTTAATACCATAGATATGGTTGTATTTCACTATATTTCACCACAAATATGGCCAACATTGCATATCTATCCCACCAAAATGGTGATAAACACCATAACTTATAGTCTTTAGTTCTTTGGGGAAAAAAATGTTCTTTAACAAAAGTAGGAAAAGGTGATTTCACTGGGATAATGAGCATATATTTTCAAAAAAAGCCTCTAGTGGTGGACTTGCTAGCAACTCCGCTTGTTTCAATTTAAAAATCGGTTCAATTAGCTCTGGCCAATAATATTTCATATACTGCTCTTCCTGATACATTTTATATGCTATACAAGACTTGAAATCGCCTATTAACCTTTTTAAAAATAAAGAAATATATACGGGTTCAGGTATCTGTTGCTAAGCCGCTATTTTTCTCACTTCCCCCTGTACTGTAGACTTGAAATTTTAGTAAAAGGCTGTAACTTCCAATTTTTTTAGGGATGTTTACCTAATAAAATGATACAGAAATTATTCGATTGGGATATTAAACCTGAATAGGAAAATAACTCTACTAAATCCACCATTTAGCCTCACTTCAAAATCCACTGTAATGCAATTACACCAATAGAAGCGCTCAAACTCAGTAGCTAGGTCAACACCCTATATATGAGCTAAGGGACATAGATATGTTCTACGTGCGTTTACAAAATTGCTAAGACTTTCACACTATCGGGACGTAAGATAAATACATAAAAGCAACAATTACTTTTTTGATTTTTATGAATGTAAAATATAATTTTTTTTTTGTAATAAAAAGTTCCACAGTTTTTTGGTGGTTTTCAGATATTTCCAATTTTTCACGTTAGAATGAATTCCCAAAATGTGCATTATGTTTCTTACTTGAATGATATTATAATCTATAGGCAAACGGTCCACCGGTGACTAGGTTTGAGTACAATAGGCTATTCAAAAACGGGAATTTGACCAACTATATTAACGTTGTAAAACTGCTAAAATCTTAAAATTCGTCATTTCAAATTCATACTTTTAATAGTTTCCGCATTTTTGTGAAATTAAAAGCACACACAGTGCATAGATTGAATTGTGTTGTAGTTAATAACTTTGTTAAATCTGAAAAGTTGAACCTGTTGTACCGGTTCTTATGTTTCCTATGGTTGCTACTTATGTGCGTGAGCTGTTCAAGTATACACTACCGGAGTACAA
>JARFOD010103643.1:0-16223 GCA_031763545.1 Mopalia muscosa
TGGATAGTTCAAAATTGGCTGACCAACCAGAGTGCAGGAAAACTTAGCAGCACAGGATTTGATGACTCAACTGGGCCATGTGATCCTCTTTAATGAATGATAACCAGAGTTACGATAAGATCATGAAAATGCATTAATGTGATTTTTGAGTAGTCTTCCCCTTTAACGTACAAAAATTGCTACACAAATCATGCATATTGCGATTTCCTAGAATACAGTTATTATGTCCCATACTTTCTGGGGCCGATTTCAAGAATTTTTCAAAACCAAACTTGCCAAGTTGCCATGTGTAAATCATATATCCAAAGCGGTGCTTTTTGCTATTTTTTGTTTCTGCAGCATAAAGTTGCATGTTGTAATTTTCCATTTCAAGGGATAAGAAATGTCATACTTTGCTTCGTAACTTCTGGGAGCCTGACCCTCTCACTAAGGACAGTGTGTTTGAAATGTAGCTATGCTGTCTTACTTAGCACTGGAGGAAAATTAAGTTTCCAACATTATGGAAATGCTTCACCTCTTGGTTGCGCTAGTGTCAATTATTGCTGGAAAACACTGCCATCTTAGTGAAGTACCCTTAAGCACGGCGTATGCTGTGTAAAACACATAATCAATCAATCAATCAATCAATCGTGGAGCCTGCCATGGGTATCCCACTAGTCTAGAAGGAGGCTTTGTGGTAGCTTGTGCGCTTCTTAAACTAAACCTGCTTCGATGTACCATTCACCAGATCGAGCCCATCTGTCGATCAGCAGGTATATGAGCGAGTCATATGTTATGACTCCGGCAATCGCAGGGGGGGTTTTACGAGGTTTTTACGAGGTTTCCAAGTGAAATACCCAAATCAATCAATCTATATCAGGGGTTTTTTTTTATAGACAAAAAATTTTCTTGTAACTTAATTTGATATTGCCTAAAACTCAATGTACACCATCAAGTGAGTGAAATAACCTTAAGTAGCTTGTTAAACCCCATTCAAACAAAAACTTTTCTTGTCCAGGATAAGTCAATATGAGTTTGTTTACAAATGTACAGGATATTCCTGAAATGAAAAGACCTGAATCTCTAAACTGCATGTGTTATCATTACAGAGACCCTTAAGATGTCCCGTGATAGTGAAAAGAAGTTGGACTGTAAGGTGTATGTAGGTGACTTGGGATATGGAGCAGCTAAACAAGAGCTAGAAGATATATTTACCCGTTATGGAGCATTGAAGAGTGTGTGGGTTGCCAGAAATCCCCCAGGGTTTGCTTTTGTAGAATTTGAAGATCCAAGAGATGCTGAGGATGCCTGTAAAGCTTTGGATGGAACGTCAGTAAAATATTGAAGATTTGAATTTATACATGTTATGGTTAGCAAGGCTGTGGTCTATTCCACAATGCAGTTTTCTACTGTATTTTGTAATCGGCTTGAATAGTCATAGTGGTTTAGAGCTGGGCCACCAAGAGAAATTTTAGGCCTCGGGGAGCAAAAGGGAGCTGACCCTCTTCCCCAACCCCCCTCCCCTTATTACTATACCTCATATGTATTAAGGAATTGTCCTTTATATTTTGTTTGCACCTTTCTTTTATAACCTTGTTTGACTTACGGGCCGCATAAACTTATGGGGTGCCTCCCTGGTTGTCTGTTCGGATCACTTAGTAATAACTAAATGTACAGCTGGTTATCCTTTTTAAATAAATAAAATCTAACAAACTATTACTGTTTAAAACTTATTTATGACAAGCATAGGAATATGATTACTTCATGTTTTTTGTGACCTGTGTGAGATTAAATCAGTCTAGGACACTGAATGCAACAGAATATTAGCTTTAGTCTGGTTTTAGAAATATGTCTACGTTTTTTTTTATGCTCAGGAAAATGAATGGTCGACGAGTAAAAGTTGAAATGTCATCTGGTAAATCGCGGTGGGGAAGTCGAGGTCCACCCCCTGTTAGGCGAGGCCATCGTTCTGGTTGGGGAGGAGGAGGAGGAGGTGGTGGTGGCGGCGGTGGTGGTGGTGGTGGTTGGGGTGGCTCAGGTTACTCAGGCGGCGGTGGGAGACGTGGTAGATCCAGGTATGATATTCAATTCTGCTAATTATGCAGTTCAGAGCTTTCTATTTATAATTATCTCTTAGCTTGTAAAGGCTTGTTGATTTGTGCCTAGGATGTGTCACTTTTCCAACAGTACCAGAAGATTCTACAAACTTGTGGAATCTCAAATGATCTCTTAAATTATTCACAACACAATTACATCAATGGTGTTGATTTGAAGTACGTAAGCTTACATAATAAGAGATGAGAGCATGATTTGTTGCGGTTTCACCAGTATTCAAATTTCAAATGGCAGACAACTTAACTTTCCTTGCAAGGACAATCATACACATCAAGTGTAAAGTATATATTTAATATAGTGTTTCAAGTTATATTTCAGTCTTTCACATATGTTAGTTATCATATTTCTTTTTCTACAATAAAAATACATAAGTAAGAGTAGGTATAATTGTTTTCCTATAAAGACCACTGTCACGCTCCTGTGACAATGAAGTTAAGTTTAGAAATTATATGTATGTATTTTAAGGTCCCACTTCCCAAGCATTTTATTTTTTAAATTTTATTAGGAAGTTGTTTTAGGCAATCTGATTAAATTTCAGAATATTTGTTGTTACTTTACAGATTAGAAGCATTTTTTTAAATGAGGTATGCCTCGTGTATGTTAATGATTTTGTTAATGTATTGATTGTAAACAATCTATTTGGCTAAAGAATATCTGTAAATGATACAATTAGTGTCACCCCTTTCCAAAAAGACTCATGCTTTACAGAAAAATACAGTTATAAATTTTGTGTTATTGTAAAACAAAATCAGGTATTTCAACTCACAGAAAAATGAAATTGACATGGTTTTATTTATTATATTTTTATCTGTTGTATTGCCTATTGTACTGTCCCTGTTTAAAATCATGGATTATAACAAAGAGACAGCACTATGTTGTTGAAAAGCCAGTATCCCAGTATACTGTTCAGTATGATCATATTTGTCAATTGAGCTTGGTTAAGGATAATTTGTTTGGAGGGTAGTCATTCTTATATTGGTGTTTCCCCCCCCCCCCCCCCCTCCTCTTTAAGCACAGCTGTACATGCTAAGCAATGGATTTTAAAGAGAATGATAATGTAAATTAACTGTTGGGCTTTTTCTGGTCTCTGTCTGGTTTCCGTATACCCTATTTCCCCAGTACTTCCACCTGAAGGTCTGAAAACTGTTGATTTAGCAGTAGGAAATGTTCATTTAAAGAATCTTATTCCTTTCTTGAATATTATGTTATTTTTTCCATATAAAACATTACCTTTTTATAGATACAAAGGGGGTAATTTTCACTACATTGGAATAAAAATATAACCATGGTTCGAATGGAATATTCTGTTTGTGAGAGAAATTTTCAAAACTTGGTCAAGATGTTTGATGAGAACATGTAAAGTTTCTGACAAATATTGTTTTTTTTTTGTTGAGAAATTGTAATTGCACCCATGTGTGATTTCATGAATATTAGCAAATATAGAAGGGGTTATGGTTTATAGAGAGTTTAGAGTGAATGTTATCGGATATTGTTGTTAACATGACTGCCCCGCTTGTTACAGGGTTCAACTGCGCTCTGTCCTCTGACAGACTTCAACAACAACTACTACCAACAACAAACAACATTTAAATATCTCCGCCATCTTGCTTCCGTGTAAACCACGTAACATCTGCCCTATGGCTGGCCACAATCACTGGCAGCTCTTGCCCTACTCATTACCCTATCTCCAGTCGGCTCATCATTGATTCCATCTCGTCGGCTTTAACTATGGGTGTCAATTACATCACTGGAAATAACGCCTGAGAATTCGTCATACTATCGACAATACACTTCAGTTACTTTCTTTAGTCTACTTTATTCAGGTAAAGAGCTCTAGGATATCAATAATGCCTGTTTACAATTAAATAAGTAATGTTGGGAACAGGTAAGTTAATGTGTTATAATACAGATTCACACATTCTGTCTCAACAGTTTACGGTAGATTAACTGATTAAACAATCAAGAGAAGTTTCATCATTGTTGGTTATATTGTGTTTAATATTCAGCTTTTTGTAGGGGCGCAGGAAAAGCTTGTAACTTATGAAAGCTGTGAAGCATTACAGCAAAATAACAAGCTCTTTTTAGGAAGTGAAATGATAGGTTGTTATTCTAAATGCTAATGGTTTGAAAATTTTGATTACCAGCCTATCTTTACCATGTTGTTGTTGTTGCTGATGCATAGTTTAAATCCTTCACATTTGATGCTGTTTGTAGGTCTAGATCCCCTCCTGTAAGAAGGAGACCCAGGAGTTCCAGTACAAGTAGAAGCAGGTAAAAACATACACAATTATATATCTGCATTATGTTGCCTCTGTTAAGTGTTGTCCAGGTACCAAATTAGAAAGTTAAAAACAATATTACTTTCTTTTTTGTCACAGAGTTGCCTACAATGCAAAATCACAATAAAAAAATGAAAGTATGCTAAATTATATAAAAACCCTTGAATTTTGTTTTATTTTTTGGCAAAATCTCTTGTTGGCATGACAACATTATCTTATCTTTTCAGTATTGGTCAGTGGAAACACCAACCGTAACCATTTTATGGAAGTTAACCTGATAACTGCTCTTTGTTTATGCATCTTTTCTATTGGACTAGCTTCGTTCTCTCTTGATTGCTGTTAGACCTTGTTACTGTTTCGGGTTTGTTTATCCATTGGCTTACCACTAAATTTGTATTTCATAAGTTCTTGAGTTTAACTATGTAATAAACAGTGTAAATGGAGTGTTAAGTAATGTTTGTTTGCTGATTGTAGGTCTGGTTCTGGTGATCGTACAAGTTGGGCAAACCGGTAAGTGATAATGTAACAAGTTAGATCATGTTTTAACTGGTCATTGTACATTACACTTTGGATAAGACCTTATGATTTTAGTCAACATTTCATTAAACAAAGGGGCTCGCGGCCATGGCTTAGTGTTTAGTGCTTTCTGAGCCTACTTCAATGTACCATTCATAGGACGGAGTCTGTCTGACAACCCTCAGGTGTATGAGTGAGTCACAAGATGTCCCTCCGGCCATCGCCTGGATGGTTTTGACAGGGTTTCCTCTCAGTTTTCCACCGGAATAAGGCATGTACAGTGTGAAGTCTGTTGTCATATAATTGAAATACCCTTGAGAACGGCATTAAACCCCAAAAAAACAAACAAAAATAAAACAAAGGGGCTGTGGCTCAGTGGTTAGCATGCAGCTGACATGTTGGAACACCCAGTGGATCTCTAATGTATCGTGCAGGCTTTCTTATTGATTTTGAGGTGTGCTGCCCTATGCTTTTATACAGATCATCAAATCAAGAGGCCTGATGGTGGACTCTTATAAGAGGATTATGGCTATCATTTGGATGGTTTCTTCTTGGTTTTTCCACCAATTGTAAACAAGGCAGGGTTAAGCATGGATAATTTGTCAAATTAGTGAAATACCTATGTTTTCGCTTATCGCCAATCAAATAAAGATCAAAATATTAACCCCATTTCATACTAAATTATTTCATGTGGATCCCTTTGCTTAAATATAATCATTGAATCTACTCTCTGTTGTGGAATATTAAATGTGTTTCTCAAACTATGTACTCCTGTGTGTGTGTGGAATGGCCTTAGTGGTTGGACATGGATATGCAGGTATCAGTTAATTGATAGACCACATGTGTTAATTATGTTATAAACAGGAGAGAAAGAAAGGACAGTGGTGGAGCTAGAAGAAGTCCACATTAGTGTGACCATGGGATATCTTAGCTGGGTAAGCAAGGTTATATTAGATAATTTACAGACCTTGCTGAAGTGAAGTGACTAATGATAAGAAATTGGCCAGAAACTTAATTTACGATGCTTTTAATGAAGGGTACTGTGTGAACAGCATTTCTTTTAATGTAGTTCTAACCAGTTATATGCTTCAGTCGATTTTTGCTGTATATCAGTAAATTGATCTGCTTAGCTGCTGTCATAGGTTGCTGATCAACCTTCTCATAGAGATTGTGGCTAAGTACCCTTGAGTATGACAAACCCCAATCAAACAAACATAAGGATTTGAAAAAGAAATTGTAAGACAAAATGAACAGGATTTTTTTTGTTTTTTTTTTGTGCATATTACATGACAAAACCATGTAAACTAACTGAGAAGCCATACTGACAAGAGCTGGGAAACAACATTTCATCATAAAATCATCATGTGTGGGTTCACAAAAAATGTACAAAGCTAAAAACTAATTTCGATGTTAATTAACAGGTTTCCTGATAAAGTTTAGAGCATCACTTATTTTTCTGAAATTTTATACACAATTTGCCTGACCGGAAAGGAAGACAATTTGCGTTAAGCACTATATATCCAAATTGAATAGCCCGATTTTCGTAAAATTTGGAGTAAATGTCACACAGCATGAGAGGAGAGGGATATTATCTGTTCAGCTAATTATATGCATATTTATTACTTTAACGAGCTTTTCAATTAAATTTCCGTTATCCCATTTCCCAAATTGAATAGCTCGTTTGTCCTAAAATTTTCGACAAATGTCACTCAACATGGAGGGAGACGGTTATATCAGTTCTGCTAATTACATGCATATTAATAACTCTTAACGGGCTTTATGCATAGATATTAAATCATTTTGCATTTTTACCTTTTAGGCAAAATGATTGCATTCCCTTAATTGGCGGAACATCCGAGCTCTTTGGCAGCCTTGCTGCCAAGTATTGTTCAGAATTGATGCCGTTCAACAATAGTACAAAAAAAAATGCTGAAGTGTTTGAGTCTTTGTCATAATAATTCATCAAGACTTTGAGACGTAAAAAAGCCATGCTAAATAAAAATGGCGGATATCATTGAACGAGCCTAAGGCGAAGGGCATTGTAATTTAAACACATCCTCACTACTTTTAAGAATGGTGAATAATTGGTTATTCTCGAATCAGAACAATTTTCATTTCATAGTTGTGTCCGTGAAACTTCCCTTTTAGACGGAGTAAAACAGGAACGGATCAAACTGTCTGAACAAAATTAAGGAACTTACACCTATGCAAACCTAACGTTCTGCGACCTAGGAATTGGTACATGTATATAGCGAAATTGGATTTTCTATAGCGTTTTGTATTAAGCTCTACAACAACACAAACTGTGGAATGAAATTTCGCATAATGGTTCCCTAAGCATTTAAGCCACTTACATGGTTAGTGTATTATAGTTCAATTACTGAGCAGGCCATTATGTATTCTATACCAGTAACAATGATTGTAAGAAAAACAATATCCGGCTGTACCCATGCCTAGAAAACTTTTAAGTGTGTGTGAAAGGCTTACTAAGTACACGAAGGATGCATTACATTACATCCCATTGGGAATTACAGATAATTGCTTGAAATATTACAGGATCAGATTTTCTTTAGATAGTTTTACCAGGAGGTCGAAACAACAGATTCACAAAGGCAGCGAGTAAATTGAAATTGATTGCAAGATAAAGCCAAATTTGCTTCTCTCTATGCAAGATACTAGTAATACAAATGATATACATTAGAATTTACACTGACAAGATTAACATAATAGAGCAAAGAAGGACAAAAATTCATTTTGACTCAATATTTCGGTTTATTATCAAACCATCATCAGGAGTAAAGTAAATACAGAGAAACATAAATATATATACAGCTATGAAGTGTCGTGAGGTGAACAGGAATAGTTGTATGCTGGCTTTTAATCCATTGTTACGGTGCAGGTTATCCCTTAAAGCTTTTAATCCAAAATGCCTCTTTTAATAATATTTCTACCTAATATTTCTGCAAGAAAGAGTTGTCATATCCTTGACATGATAGTTAGTGTAAAATAAAATTTAAGTTTATATACAGAGCATCATTATTAGATTGTGTTTAATAGCTGGAAGAGGACCAGGGCATCCGGAAGGCCTATCCGTCATGTAAAATATATGTGAATTTTTAGTTCTGGGTTAGGGTAATACTAAAACTAACCCTTAAACTAACACTTATACCCTGTACTTATTCTGAAGGACAACATGAAACCTTACCCTAAAGGAAACCTAAACGTAAACCTAACACTGAAATTCACGTTATATCTTACGGACCTAGGGAGCTCTCTCAAAACTGCCTCCTAATCAAAAAGAAACACAACACAGCGACACAAAGTTGTCATATTCTAGGCCCTGATAGTTTGTGACATGAAATAGGAAGTTCCTATACAGAGCATCATTATTAGATTGTACTGTGAAGAAAGAGGATGTAGAGACAGGTAAAGAGATAGAGTAGAGACATAGCCATTGGGGACAGATTAATGGAGTACTGTGTGCTGTGCTACTCTCTGAAGTCCCAATAGCTTTACTAACAGCCCTGATAATGCTGTAGATCATTAGTTGAATACTAATAGCTCACCATACTGTTGCCCTCAGAGGAAGAGGGCACTCTTGGGTAAACTGTTGTTGCTCTTTATTTGTGAGCACCAGAACAACACCAACCTTCCTCCTAACTGCCTACTTTTTTAAAAACCTAAATCATTCAAAATGGGGTTTTATTACTTGTTTTGACATAAATATTGTTTGTTTGCTTTATTGGTGTTTAACGTCATACTCAAGGGTATTTCACTTTTATGACGATGAATTGTACACTTCACAGTGTACACAACCTTTTTACTGTGGAAAACCAGGGGGAAACCTCGTAAAAACCACCCCCGTGATTGCCAGAGCCACAACATGTGACTCGCTCATATACCTGATGGTCGACAGGCGGACTCTTTTTTCTTTTTAAACCTTGATGCTTCAAGTGGATTTTTAAGGCTTTCTTCTTGGTAAAGTATTTTTGAAGGAGTAATTTTATATAGAATGTATTATTATCCAGGTTGTTTTGTAAACCTGGATGCTTCAAGTGGATTTGTAGGACCTTATTAGGAAAATGTTCTTGCACAAGTAAATGCTTTATATAGGATAAGAAACCTTAACTAGTCATGTTTTTGAAAAAAATCTTTATTTTTTCAAATGGGTTTTTATGACTTAAGTAGTAAAGTGTTTTAACATGGAAAAATGTTTTATATTGCGATTAAGGCCTTTAGCAAAAAAACATTTTTTTTATGAATAAATGCTTTTTATGGGTTTTTAAAGCCTTTAATGGTCAGGTCTTTATGACTTTATTTGCAAAGTCTTTTAAGACAAATAAATGCATTATTTTGGATATTAAGCCTTTATTTGTCAGGTAATTTTTTCTAACCTTGATTCTTCAAGTGGGTTTTTTACGCTTTGATGCAGTAAGTCAGTGTTTTCGTTTAATGCTCCAAGTTGTCCAGAAGCCTATTGTGTTATTGGTTTTTCTGCTATGAGGAAGCGTCGATCTAGGGCTCAAACTCCGCTAATCACAGCCCCAGGTAAATAGGTAATTAAATACTACCTCCACACCAAGCCTTACCCTAAGGCAACAACAAGGAGTTTAAGTCAGGTAATATCCCATGTCCCTAGACGAGGATATTAGATCTGAGCAGAGTGTACAACAAAGCAGTGCTGATGGTACATATTGTTTATGGACATTCTGCCAAGCTGAGAGCGGATTACTGATAAAATATTTGTTTGTTAAGTTTGTTGGGTTTTTTTTTTAAGCGATAGTCACCTACACAAAAATAATCTGTTGCTGCCAATAACTGAATATAAGATTTTTTATTCCCATGATGGCATGCCAGCCTAATTGGTGAAAAAAAAAAAACACCCTCGACCTCATTGACAACAAATTAAGACTAGTCAGGATAAAGACAGGACAATAACAGGACATAAAATAACAACATCAAGAGCGAATCGGCTTCATGTTGATCCCATAGCTCTAAGAGCACCAGGGAACAGCAATAGGAAACTATCTATTGATTCTCTGCTAAAGGTGGTTATGTGCATGGTCTATTAGTTTGTTTGATTTGGGGTTTAATGTCATACTCAAGGGCATTTCACTTATATGACCACTATGTCCATATCAAACTCTTCTTTGCATTATGCGGGTGCCACATTGTGTGACTCACTCATATATCTGATGGTTGACAGACGGACTAGATCCTGTGAACGTTAAATTGGAGTAGGATTAGGAAGTGCACAGGCTATCACTAAACGATGGCCATGGGCAGTTATGTGCATTCAGTTTCATTATTTAATTGGTGTTTAAATGCTACTCAAACTCAACACAGTTGAAACCAAAAGATTTGCTTGATTTGGGTTTAACGTCATACTCAATAATATTTCACTTATATGACTCAATTTACACTTTTCCTTGCTTAAGTATTGTGCAAAACCAAGATTAAACCTTCTGAAAACCACCCCTGCTATTGCTGAGCCACATCATAGGACTCTGTTATATACCTTATGGCCATAGACTCTCCAACCTGTGAGCAGTACACCAATATCTAATTTAAATGTCCACAGGGGATAAAAAAAAAACTTGTTTTTATCTGACATAACAGGTCTTCAGAACATGTTTCCAAGAATTGAAATGTTGTTTTTGATATTTGATTTGGAGTTAAAAAAACTATTTCAAATGATGACAATCGAATACACTTGATTGGTCAGCAGTTTGATGACTTATCCGTATGGGGGAAGAATTCACGGCATAGTCCCAATACGGCTACAACAGGGCTCTTGGCTGGAAAATCTTAATTGGCTTAATACCTATTAAGTGAAACATAATCGTCTTTTATAATTTAGCACAATAAGCTTCATTCATTACTACAAATGACCAGAACTGACCCAAAACTTAACAGCTGTTCCCTTTATAAACTCATTTATTTTATTTTGACACCATTTCCATCTTTAAAGTAAGGTATTCTGGTTAGGCAATGTGTCAGGTAATAGGGCCCAATCAGTTAAAGTTATTGAATAATTTTATTGAATACTTTGATTGGTCGATATAGCTACTTTATTGATTGGCATTTGGTGCCATGCTTATGTGTAATTATATTTTGCTTTTAACATGGCAATATACTCCAGAAATAACACACCAACAGCCATATAATTGAGGTCTGTTGCTCTGCTGAAAAGTTAATCTTCCTACAGTGCTATCTCAATATAGTATGAATTATCAATAGGATTGAATATACTAAACTTAGACAGAAGGTGTCAAGGACAATAATTACGAAAAGAGGACAAAAATTGTTGCATAAAAAATTTAACTGAACTCTTGATTGAATAAGAAACCAAGTGTCTTTACTTTATTAAAAAAAATCCAAAAGTTATTGCAACTAAAACATTCATAAATGGTACAGTTTGTAGATGTGTTGGGAAATTATGTTACTCCAGTGCTTAGTAAATACAACACTGTTATGCTCTGAACAAACTGCCCTAATCCAGAGTTTACTAAATAATTGAAAAAGTCATTTTATTTTTAAAATTTATTGGGTTGTTTTTGCTTATCCAGGGACAAAGGCTGTAAAGAGAAACTACTACAAACACAGCTCACAACTCAACATGTCCACTAGAGTTGTCTCCCTTGATATCAAAACCCAAAGACATAGTTATTCCCCTTTAAGTGTGATCAGTCAAAATATAGCCTTAGCTCTTTCTAACCGGCATCCAATGGAGTGTTTGTTTATTTGTTAAGTTTGATTGGTGTTTAACGTAATATTCAAAGCTAATTTAATTATATGACAGATAGGTCCTTCACACTGTACATGTTCACAGCCTTATTACGATGGAAACCTTGTAAAAACCACCCCTGGATTGCCGGAGCCACAGCATGTGACCACAATAGACTCTGAATTAAAAACAAAAATTGTCATCAGAATGTCTGCAACATAACTAAAAAAAACAAGGCTTTTGAATACCCTTGGGAAGTATAACAGTTTGTTTATTTAACTTTTTTGTAAAAAAAATTTCAAAAGTTTTTTCTTTTTTTATTGAGACCATGACCTCAAATTCCTGTGTGTGTTATTGTTCAAACAGTCAGTTGATAAAGCAACATGTGTGTGTGTTTAATTTGAATAAAATAAGTTCAGTTCTTTTGTGGAAGTCTTCAGCTTCTTGGTAGCCAGAATAATTGTTATTTATCCAGGTGTATGTACATTAAACTGTTGAATCTACATACAATACCTGTGGCATTCATGCATTTTTGACGGTGCACTTTTAATAAAATATTTCCTTTATTAGTCAGGTATTTCTTAAAAATCTTACTGCTTCAAGCAGATTTTTGGTAAGGTTATTTTGCAAGAATAATTGCTTTATATGGGATATTAGGCATTTAATTTATAAGCATTTTTTATTTTTAAATCTTAATGCGGATTTTAAAGGTTTTATTAATAAAATGTTTTAACACAAATAAATGCTTTATATAGGGTTTTAGGACTTTATTAGTCAGGTATTTTTTTAAACCTTTATGCTTCAAGCGGATTTTTAGGGCCTTATTAGGAAAATGTTCATGTGAGGGGGTCCATCAAAGGAGAATCAGTTGTCAGACACGCTAACCACTAATTACAGAAATGGCTTCAAAGAGAGAGAGAGAAAAACTGAACAGAATATTTAAGAATTTCTAAAACATTGATCACCTGTTGCAATCATGCATTTTTGACAATGCATTTGTACTAAATTATTTCCTGGAAACTCTCTCTGGTAATATTATGCTCTGAACTCTGAACTCATTTTAACATTTAAACGGTGTGTATCAATAAATCCATAAATTAGACCTACTTATTGTTATTATATCCTTTCAACATTGTTAGATCAGTTACACTTATTTACTTTATTTTTTAATTTCTACCATCTGTTGATCCTTTTAGCATTGTAGTCTTTATCACACATATTTACTTTTGTAAATCAACAATATTTCCCTAAATCCAACATAAATATAAGAAATTAAAAATTTTCAAAAAGTTCTCCCCACGATTTCATTTTAACTAAGAACTGAAGGTTGTGTGTTATACTCCGTTGTCAAAATTTTCAAACTGTTTTGTTGGCTTTTTTTCCCCCTAATATACATATAATAAACAGAAATACAAATATGACATTGTTTAACTAGCTTCAACAGCTTTTGAAAAGTTGGGTTGTTTTTTTCCATAGATCTTCCAAATTAGAAAAAAAGCAATTCTGCCCATTAATACTAAAGAAGAACTTCATGTAGGAAAGTTTCGCTTTTTAGAGTATCGCCAAATAATACAGTTTTACTTTGTGAGGTTAACATTTATTAGGTGGCTTGCCATGGGGTGACTCAACTTGAATTAGCACAAAGGGATGAACAAATAGCTACTGATTGAATACACCTTCCCCTGGGTGGGAACTTTTGGTAGGGAAAATTTCTCGTTTTATAGTATTGCCAAAAACACTGTGTGGTTAACATTTAGTAGGGTAGCTCATTTCTGCCAATAACCAACCCACTTGGCCATGGGGGGGCTCCAATTAACATTTATAAGAGAGGAGCTATAAGCTACTGATAAAAAAACACTTTCCCCAGAGTGGGAACTAGGGCCCCCCTGTAATGGCCACAGTGGCTGTTCCGGCAAATGGTCTAGACATACTTTCACTAAAGCCCATTCCTCGACCTTTTCATGGTTATTGATCCCTTATTGAGCTTAGACCCCATGAGGCCGTCAACACCATTTAAGTCCGCGACAAATCAATATATTTTAATCGCGAGAAATTTACCAGGAGAGTTGACAATATTGGTATGACCTTCTGAAGTAAGGCAATCAATGCTTCAGATAAAATATATCGTTTTTATCAACTACCAGAAAGATCCAATAGGAATATTAACAATAATCAAAAAAATTGATTTAGTTACAAACCTTAATATAAATTAATTGATGGAAATAGTTATTTTCTTTTTGATCAGGTGGGCGTGGTAAAATTTCAAATTCCATTGAATTTTTTTTTTTTTTTTTTTTTTTTTCACACTGTGCTCAAGTGTATTTCACTTACATGTACATGAGGGCAGTGTATCACAGTTTGATGGAAATGGGAAGCTAATTTTGTTTTGTTCAGGTGGGCAAGGTAGTATTTTAAATTTAATAAATTTCTGTATTTTTAAGTTGTGCTCAAGTGTATTTCATTTACATGACAGCAGTGTATTCCAACATTAATTGACACGCATACAACAATAAAACCTGTTGGGTTTTGCTCCTGTTGGTTTGTTTTTTTATTTGATTGGGGTTTAACATTGTACTCAAGGGTATTTCACTTATATGACGACCTGCCAGCCGAATGGGTGAAGGACACCACTGACAAATACAGGACGACAACAACAGGACGCAATACAGGCGCCACAAACAGATGGGCTTCCTGTTCTCCTTTAGCCCTGAGAGCACCAGGGCAACATGAAGCTCCATCCAACCACAAGCCACTTAAAGGACCAGGGATTGTCCCCTTCACGCTGTTCCTTGCCTACGTACAGTGGAAAACCGTGAAGAAACCTCGTGAAAACCACCCCTGTAATTGCTGGAGCCATATCCATCACTCAGGACTGGTACTCCAAACAGCTTATGGCTATGGGCAGTTTGTTTGAAGGGAAGCAATGTTGTTGAACAGGGGGAAGGGAGGAAACCATTTAAAAAATATTTAATTTTCTATATTTTTTGTCAGCTATAGAATGACAAGTGGAGTATGACCTATTTGAGGAAAGTCCAGTTTAACCGTTGTGGGCCTGTTATACTCAGTTCACCCTTCACCCTTTGATATAATCAATAAAATAACTAAATAAATGTCAAATTTTATCTTTGAAGGTCAAATTTTATATTTGAAGGTCAAAGTATGTTTGTGGATAAGTATTACCATAGAAATCTGTTTAAACCAGAAACATTATCACATAGTCTACATAGGAGACCGGTGGCCATTGATTTAAGAGAATGGATCGATTTATACCTCCCCCACAGCATGATCCACATGTGCAAATGCAATAAACCGTCAGAATTGTACACACTATCGAGTTACATCATACAGTTTATACAGCTGTCCTTCACAGCATAGAATAGACATCTGTTGTCTTGTTTTTTAGCAGAGAAAGAAATATGTATATATGAATGCCTTTGTTACACAGTTTAGTGACTTTAGATACAGTATAGCTTGCTATTGTATAACGTTGTTTTAAATCAATACATATTTTTATATTTTGATTAAAGATACTGCATACAGAAAAAAAAAAGATGGATACAATTTTACATGTAAAAAAGTGCATATCGAAGTTTGTTTGTTTGTTTGTTTGATTGGGGTTTAACCTCCTACTCAAAGGTATTTCACTTATATGTTGACGTGCCAGCCCAATGGGTGACACCACCCTCAACACCATTGGTAACAAATAAAGACAGGAGTATGATGTCATTTTGCTTCACTTTTTAAGTAATTAGGTGTACAATTATAGCAGTTTCCCTATCTCCTGCATGTTAAACTTTCTTAAAACAGGGTGTCCAAATAAGGCAATTTCTTCACTTCAGGGTGCCCTTTTGGACGAGTGGACCACCCATAGTCCTTGATAAAGGATAAACCATGAAAATATTAATTCCACCCTCCAGCTACTAGATATTTCTACCCCAATAGACCACTTAGTAAAGAGATAAAGTCAAATAACATACTATTTACATAATAAGTGTGCTTGTTTGGAAAGGGTTTAAAGCTGTAGTTTATATAGAATAAGTACTCTGTGATAAAAACTTGACATTAAGCCCATCAGAAAACTACTTGATATTTCTCCCATAATAGACAGTTTAGTGAAGAGAAGTACTCGAATAATATACTTGTACTATTTAGAGAATAAGTTTGTTTGTTTAATTGTGGTTTATAGCTGTACTTTATATAGACTAAGTACTCCACAATGAAAACCTGGCATTTACTCAGCTCCCTAATATTTTCCTCCATAATAGCATCGTACTCAAGGCTATTTCACTTTTATGACGACGGATTGTCCACTTCACACTGCACCTAACCTTAGTACTTAGCCTTATTAATAGGAAACCTTGTAAAAACCACCCCCGTGATTGCCTGAGCCACAACATGCGACTCACTCCTATACCTGATGGTCAACAGGCAGACTCAATCCCACGAAGGGTACATTGAAGCAGGTTCGGTTTAAGAATGCTACCACTAAGCCGCGACGGAATGTCCACTTCACACTGCACCTAGCCTTATTACTTAGCCTTATTAATAGGAAACCTTGTAAAAACCACCCCCGTGATTGCCTGAGCCACAACATGCGACTCACTCCT
>JARFOD010103654.1:0-16221 GCA_031763545.1 Mopalia muscosa
ACGACAAGAGTTAGGTTATTTATGATGTGCTTTGTTCAAAATGATTTTTATTTTTGAACACCCCCCCCCCCCCCCACCCCACCCTCGCCACACATAACAACAAAATCTAGGTTCAATAATGTATTAATCTATGCGACATCTTTAATAGATTTTAAGTACTTTATCCAATAATTTTCGATAGTATACAAAATTCTTATCATTTAACATATCAAACCATGGTTTTTCAGAGCCATGGTGTATTTAAATAAATATTTAAATTTGGCAACGATGTGTATTTCCTTCATTAATAGATGATGCTGAGCAAAATAAGCTGTGGTAATAGAGATGGGCATGCTAAAATGAGCTGAGGTAATTAGTATCAGTCGTAGAGCTGGTTGGTAAATGAGGCATATAAGCCCAAAATATGTTGGAACTCTTTGGTGATCCAGTCAAGGCCCTTTGTCTGTGCCCGAAACCATTGTGTCGGTGCTGCCTGGAGCTGTTTCTCAGACAACTTGTTCCACTTTCTTTCCTCGTCGACGCCTGAGCTTTTCAGCATTGAGAAGTGGTAGTTCGAACCCGAGTGAGCCAGGGCGGTCTCAAGGGCTCCGCGCATTAGCATAGTATCGAAGCCATCATGTCTACATGCTGTCAGCACAGTGGTTAACTATAACAGCAGGTATAATCCTTAGTCCTTTTTATAAAGGCTGTCCATGTTTGATGTTCACAGAACCTCGACGTCCTTCATACGATTCCATAACAGGTTTCGGCGCTAAACATTTTGTGCGAATTAGTTCGAATTAAGCACTTTACTCACTTTAAACTACGTGGCCATTTATGGCAAGCCGTTTTATCACTTTTATCTTTATTTTAAATATGTTGAATCTGTTCCACATGTGTTGAATTCTTTTCAACATATGTGAAATTCATGATATGTTAACTAAATGACTTTATTCTACTGATGTGGAAAAGAATTGCATATATGTGGAAAAGAATTTACATATGTGGAAAAGAATTCAACATATTGGTGAAAAGATATCAACATATGGGGAAAAGAATTTCACATTTTTGAAATTCCTTTCGACGTATGTAAAATTAACTATTTATATTACATTTGTTGAAAAGAATTTCACTTCTGTAAAAAGGAATGCAACATATGTGAAAAAGAATTCTACATATCTAAAATAAGATTTTATTCAGCATATGTGGAAATCTTTTTCACTTATTTAAAAGAAAAAGGTGAGTGGAACGCTTTTGTTGATATGTAAAATAAAAGCACCCACGGCCTCAATCGGAAGGAGATCCACCCTCTGCATTTCGTAAAGCATCTGTTATTTTCTAACGAAGAATAAACGAGGGAAACTACAATAGTTAAACAGGCCTTCGTTTGCGACCGATTTTGTGGAGAGCGTTACTACAAGTCTGATTTGTCGGGAAAATAAAATGACGTAGACTACAATAAAAGTACTGAACAAGAATAAACCCTTCGCCTAATATAATAACTCTAATTGGCATTTTTCTTAATAAAATGCATGGGTTTGTATTGTTGGTTGTAGGCTAACGGGTGTTTCGTCTTGTGGCAGTCTGGGCGCAATGGCATATATACAGCACGTAGTTCATGGTTTGTTTTGTTTTAATCTTGGTAACACTGGACCATTTACTTGTGAGTGTTGCCTGCCGAGGGTAAACTTGCACAATATGTGGAATATATTCCTATTGTTTTCGAATTCATGTTGAAAGTCTACACAAGACGATATAGGGGCATAAAGAAGGTTGGATCCGGTCCCTTGCCGTGGGGAGTAATCATTTATCAGTTTTTTCGATAAGTGGAACTCTTTTGTGCATATCTAAAATAAACGTTTATTTTACATAAGTGAAATTCTTTTGCAGGTAAGTGAAACAGTTAAGTTTTGGTGTTTTATTTTACTTATGTGGAAAAGAATTTCACATATGTTGAAAAGAATTCTACACATGTGATAAGGATTCCAGATGGTTAAAATACATTTTTATTTTACTTTTGTGAAATTCTACATATTAAAGTTAAAATCTTTTCAACACAAGTAAAAAAGAATTTCACATATGTGGAAAAGAATTGTACACAAGTAAAATAAAAGCAAAAGTTATTCGACATATGTATCACATAACGGTAGGTGATAAAACGGCTTGCCATAACCGTGGAGTCAACGTAATAAGTTATCATTCTATCCACCATAATGTATTTTCGGTAAATTCCACATAGTTTGAGATTGTTTTTGTTAGTAAGGATCAATGACCTTGACATTGCGATCGTTAAAGTCGGGGCATCGCAAGAGCGGTCGTAAAACAATGGCAACGAACTTTCCACAGTTAAACTGAAGTCACGCACAGTATTTTTTAAAGTTTCATTACATACACTTTAGAAAAAAGAGTTTTTGTTTTCTTATTTGAAGTTATAGACTATTGCATACGAGATTAATAATCTATTAAACTAGTGTATACTATGAAGTCAGAAGAAATGTACCGGTACCACAATTTGTATAACAAATGCATCTAGCCACAAGGAACATTTTGCACAAGAAAATATAAACAACAAAACAAAAAATGAATAGGAATGTATCATATGGATATTGACGGGTTTTAAACATTTAAAGATGGGAAAAGTTAACGCTTCAACTATAAAACACGTGTCTATATACCTTTTTGTAGTTGTTTTACGAGTGCTGACAGATAATATGTCTTGTATTCTCATATGCACACATATATTAATGTATGAATATTACTTCATACAAAAGCTATCGAAGGGTCCAGAGAAAAAGTGTTTTCGCCTCAATTTTCACAAACTATGGTGATACCATGTTATTTACAAAACATACCTGCCCTCTTCAAGATTCCTAAATATTACTCAAAGAAAACGTTCCAAAACATTTTTCCCATGTCCCTTTAGGTAGCTGTGCAAAATGGTTTTACAATTCACATTTGCAAAACACGGAAAATTGATTTTAAGTACTTCTTACATTGCACCCTTCAATTTCTCTTTTTAAGTTCACAAATACGTTTGAGAAGGACTCTTCTTTAGGACCATTCAACACGTCATTTGCTCATGAGTCCCAAAGTGTATGCTATGAAACTAAAAGAAAAACAAACTCCACCTGGAAAAATATTTCTGCTAGGTGTGCTGGATCATTTTACAACTGGGTAGAAGTTCTACCAGTTCCTGATCAGACAGCTTCAATTTGTGCACAAAAACACTTCTAGCTGAAATGATCTGTCGATTTGGATACCGATTCGGATATTCGTACAGACTATAAGGGGTAAACAATCTAAGTGAGATATATATGGACAGTTATGCAGCTTGTTGTTCACCGTATTTCTAATTAAGGATCACATTATTACATTGTATGAAGTATCATACCATACAAGCAGAGGCCATGTTTGTTTACATAATATTCATGTGGCCACCACTAATAAAATGTGTGTTTTACTAAGCACAAGCTAGTTTATTAAAATGCTATATTAATAATAATTTAGGCTTTACTAAATATATTATATAAACTTTATTGAGTAATTATAGAAGTACACTTGAGTATTGAGAGTAGCTCTGAAGAGTATGAAGGAGGGGGATTTGAATACCGCAAAACACTTTCAGACGACATCTATTACAGAAGTTCACCCGTACTAAGGAATTACCAAACCTTGACTCACATAATTAATTCGGGTATGGAAAATAAATATATATATATGTATATATTTTAAATATATATGTCTATACATATATACCTCATACTGCATGCCGGGAGTCGATGTTGCTTAGACGATAGAGTGTATGGCTTGGATTCAAACTCCATCATGTTCGAATCCCTTTGGCAGAAATCACATTTTAATCTCTTCATTTATTTAAAATATGTATATATCTTCATAAAATATTAAGTTCGATCTCTCTAATTTCATTTGAAATGTGTTTTAAATTTTTAATATTGGTTGCCATTATCCATGAAATCATGGTATTTTTCCATTTCAAAGGGACGCCGCCTTTGCATGGGGATATTAAACATTGATTACAAAATTTCTGCTTTATGATTTTTGCTCAGAAAATTGGTTGCATTCAAAATCTATAGTAGATACTTTCTTTTTTATGTCGGCATATGGATGATTTTCCTTAACCCGTGAAATAATCGGAAACCACCCGAAGAAAGCTGAGGGTGATGCTTCAAAGCTCTACATTGTAGGCCCTCTGGCTCGTTCATCATGGGCTACATCATGCGAGACATGGATTGAGTTCACAATCTTCCGATAAATGTTCGCCCTAATATGCATAGGGCCTCCACGAGAAATCATCGGGTCTGTCATTTTACCGTTGCCTTTTACTGAGCGTGTCACAAGTTTAGCCCCAACGATAATGTCATAAAGTATGTCTGGGTAAGACCATGAAAGAAAGCTCAGATACTAATACATATGGCACAAGAAAACATAGGGGAGAATTATTACATCTCGTCCACATCACTCAGAGAGGCTATGCGCAAACGAAATTCATAATATTGAGGTTTGACCCATTTCAAAGGGTTCACAAACTGATATAGGCCAATATCGTAGAATACAAACAAATCTAACCGCTTTAAACTTGATAAACAACTATAAACATCATTTGAATATATGGGACAGTCTTTATTACATCTGTGTTTGCCTGAATCATACAGACGTACAACTCATCTGTACCGGTACTTAGAATGTGTCACTTTCGATTGCCATCTTGTGTAATCTTTTGTTTGGGGTGGACGATATATGACTGAATAAGGTCACGTGGTCCATTTCTGAACTGAAAAACACAGCACTTCAAAAGCTCGTTCTTTTGTACTCGAACACACAGACGACCGTTAGTATACATATATCTGCGCCCAGTGATTTGTTAAACATTCGTTGTTTTATTTGTGGTCAGATTTTGTCTGACATTGGCTTAACCAACCTTGATAATTGTCTTAGTGCTTACCGTATACATGTATGTGTATTTTTTGTTATCCCCTCCTTAAAATTTATTTCAGTCGCTCGCTATTACTTGATTACGCTGCGCGATGCTTAAAAAAGAAGAAATATAAAGAAAATATTCAACGCAACACAAAAATGACGTAAGTGAGACGTGTCAGTGACGTCTGAAGGATTGGTGTCCAATGGGAGTCCTGAAATGCGAAAAGGGTCGCATTTCAAGCGGTACTCTGACGTGATAATCTTCGAGATTCATTTAGCAACGTCCCAGTGCAAAAATGAGTTTGATGTCATGTAAAAGCTTAACTATCACGAATGTTGTGACGTCGGAGGGCAGCTTTGCGAAGATAAAATTACCTTCCTTGCCAAATTCCCCGAGACTCCCATATGGTAAGCATGGTAAACGAAAAATTAAAAGTTACAGAACTGATAAATTAGGGAGACGAATTAAAGATACATCCCTAAATAATATATACTAGAAATGTTGATCCTCAACACCATCATTGTTTTTCCATAAAAAGTAATTAGTTACCAAAGACGAGTCCATCACCACCAATTCAAAACAAACGGGAAGGAAGTCAAAAGTAAATCTCTACTCAACGGTTTATGTACCCCTAAGCTGCGGAGAATGCCACCTTGAGACATATGGTTGGCTAGTCTACTCACCTAAAAAAAAAGAAACATAACAGAGGGTCTACACGAGAATAGCCAACAGAAAAAGCATTATCCAAAAGTTCAAAATAAATTATCTAACACTACTACGAGGCTGGCCAAGTACCATAACACTGGTTCAATGAACATCAATTTAGCAAAGGATTATTATACACACAACTGCTGTATTGAACAAGAAAAAAACATCGAGATTGCAAATATAATGTAATATTATGATTCCCTTAGACCTTGAGAACAGTAAATTATCGATTTATGTCCCTAATTTTGACACTACCTGAACTTTAACGACAATCGGTCATTTTGTTGGTGGACGTCGGGCCGGACAGGTGAGCGTACCTACATGTGGTGTGATATTGGACAGTTGTAGTTTGTACATAATATTAATTAAAAAAATTAAACGAGACTTAGGCTTCCTTAGTGACGTTCCTTTGCGAAATAAAGTTATCGATTTACGGTAAAGGAGGGCCAATCCACGATTTTTTTACCTGGGCGGTAAAGGGAAAATTGTAAATTAGCAGGTAAACGTTAATGAAACCATATGAATTTCATTTCCCCATGGCTTAAAACATAATTCTTTGCAAAAGTTACAATTTCCTAAAAACCAACAACCCGCAACGTTAAAGCATAGACAGTCGTCCCTCCCATGCCATTAAGTGACAACGTCATTTTGCAAAGGGACGTCACTCTGTTGTCGCAACGTCATAACTCAAGACCTCCTATTACGTGAGAGCGAGAGCAAGCGTGACTAGTTCGTTATTCAACAGTGAAAATGCCCCATGAAATAATAGGTGGAATGAATAGGGAGGGCACCTAATTCCTCCGTTCCTGACTGCGGTACGGTAAAATTACTATCAAACTTCAACTTCCTAAAGTATTAGGCTAGTCTCGTTTAATTTTAAAATTTTACCTTATCACAGTCTACGTCACTACGGATAACTCGAAACTTCAAAGCCATGTGGTATTGAACTTCACGGGGCATAGAATACCAAAGAACAAAGTCTTATAGTCCAATTGGAAAAAAAATACTTTTGTTACTTAATGCAAGCATTGTTTAACTGAAGAGGATAAACCAGGACTTGTATTAGTAAGCAAGTTTGACTATTTACCGTCAAACTAATGTTCAAGTATAGTTCTTTTGCAGCATTTTATAACATAGAGCAAATAAAGCAATAAGTTTCCACCAAATTAAACACAATTTGTATAAAAAAAATATGTTGTTATTAACTGAAGTGGACTAAATATGTTCTCCAAAACGACTATGCACGCGGCCTTGGCTCAGTGGTAGCGAGTGCCGATTGCGCTTCCTTAACTGAGCCTGCGTTATCCAATGTGAGGTTTACATGTTAACCACACAGTAAATACTCGAACTTGACTTTTTGGTTATGGGTTTCGAACTATGACACACAATTCGTTGGTCCACGCTAAGATAATTATGTCCCACCTACATTTATATCTCCTGTTGCGTTGATTATGACGGCTTATGGGTTATTGATTATGGGTTTTTAACCTTTCAGTCGAGATTAATGTAGTATTGTTATGTACAAATCTTCCGGCCTATGATCAACGGGCGTTTTGCGACCATTAAACTGTTTCAGGAAATATGCCGATTCCAATAATCTCATTTCAATTATACTCCAACTAATCATTTCATGAAAAAGAAGATAACATATTTCAAGATGCAGTGTGCAGGTAAGTACTTTTCTCACTACTAAGTCACACCGAATAAAGATGGCCGTGCAGACGCAGTCTAATTTACAAGTGTAGTAGCTGACATTTTATTATCTCATATAGGAGGACAAATACAAATAATTCGGGCAGCACGGAATCAAACGTTTAAAAAACCATAATTCTGGTCGACCGCTGTTTTCATACAAACTTGCATGTATAACATAACACACACACCATATAGTAAACTGTATTTTATTTTTTCATAACATTCATAGTCCAGCGATAATAAAACCTGAATAACACATGGTCATAATGATTGATTGATTGATCCAGAAAGATGAAATGAACACCGTAGGAGGCTAGGTAGGCCTACAGCAAATATACAATGCACTTTTAATTTTTTAATTGATTCTGATTCAACGATGTGTTTGTGACCTTGTCAAGTCATGACACTAACATGTATATGTTTTGCAGCAGCCCATGCCATCAAAACTAAAAGATACAAAGCACTCCACCTGATAAAGATAGGCCTAGAAATAAAACAAATAGGCCCATTATAAATCATTATAAATACACATGTAAACACACTACATGTATAAAGGGAAGCACCAAATAGAAAAAAATACCAATAGTACAATTACTTTAGTTACATCAATCCTTTACGTACAAAAATATAATTCCAATTAAGTTAACGAGCACAGCTTGCGGATGTATATTAAAGCTGTAGTAGTGGTAAATCGGCTATTACTAAACTACAAGTAGCCGACTTATAATCAGACTCGGCTGACTACACATGGGAACCTTTTAAGACTAACCCCTGCAGAGCGCGGGAGGGCGCGGTAGAGCAGGGGAATAGTGCGGTAGAGCGTGGTAATTTGACTTTTGATGTGGTCGCTTTTGTAATTACTTGACCGTGCATTGCGAAGCACTGGCTGTGATCTGGGCTAGGCGTAAGTTCCGTGAGTATGTCTACGGTCGTCTGTTTATATTACATACAGATCATAAGCCTTTATTGTTTATAAAGACATTTAATTCAGCAATGTGCATGTTGGGCAATATTCCCAGTGATGTGTTAAGTCGAGCCGCAATTTACAACGATGAGTTTGATTTGCCTGTATTTGCTGTGACTCGTTCAGCACTAATTTAGGTCATTTTTCGTCCAAACGTACTTTGGAATTAGCTAAAATGATGGATCCATCTGTCCATTTGAGCTACGTTGCAATGTCTGTAGCTAAATGTAAGGATTGTGCTGAAGGACCCCTTGTTGTTCGTATGTCACTGTTAGGTACAACAAACACAGCCGATTGGTCGTGGTCTATTATACATTGTGACTTTATTGGGCCCCTTCCAAGAACTACAACGGGGTATGAGTACATTTTTACCATTAAAGATGATCTAACCCGATTTGTGCTAGCGTGGCCACTCAACTCAGCCACAACAGTTAGTACTACTTCTATTCTAAATAGAATATTTAGTATATTTAGTTCCCCACATATTTGCATTGTGATAATGGTTCAGTATTTACATTTTGAACATTAATTGACAAAAGGTAAGTGTGACTCACTTTATCCCATCGGAAGTATTCTATCACTGAATAAGGATAACACAATAAAGAGGCAGAAATATAAATTTTAAGGGAGTGGGTATAGTCATGGGTTCAAATCCGATCCCAAATAAAAGTGTCTATATCTGTAGGAGTTTAGGAGAAACAAACTATAACAGTCACTACATGTATATCAACTGCAACTCAGCTTTAATCATGGAAATGGTTAAATCTTTCACCATTCCCTATCAGTTTCCCTCTATATACAGTTTTAGAGTAGATAAGTGAAAAAAGTGATAGGCCTATTCATACTGAAAAATTTATTTATTTCTTGTTTGATTGATGTTTAGCATTATACTCAAGGGTATGCTATTTCACTTATATGACGGATTACCACTGCACATTGTTTCTTCCATTATTACAGTGTTAAACCACTCCTGTGATTCCTTGACTCACTCCTATACATTACAGTCGACAGACTGAATTGATCCTGTGAACAATACATCAAACTACAAAGTAGGATAAAACCTTGCTTAGATTTATCCCTACAGGTTTTATCAATCATTAAGATGCAAATGAGGTTGCTATTGTAAATATACAATACCGGGGCTGACCTGTTTGGTAAGTTTATTTCTGTGGCAGAGCTGCCCACACAACTTTATGATCACCGAAATAAGTCTTTACGGTTCCAGTCTGAATGGCTTCTGAGTTGGAATATATGTATTCACTTCCTCTATATGGACACACAGACAGACAGACGGACGAAGGGACAGTATGACTTTATAATCCCTATGGCATAATATGCCGATGGGATAAAAACCCTGGGTTAAACGGTTTTGTTTTTATTGTGTTGGGTCATTTTATTGGAATGACCTGACCCCATTATTATAATATGATTATTAATATTTCTATGTATCATTCTGCTGCCATGGCAACCAGAAAGTTGGTTGGAAAGGTCCCATTTTAAATAGGAGTGGAGTTTATTGTAAGACAAATGGGTTTCCAAAATTTTAAAACCCTGGGTTAAGCGATATTGATTTTATCATGTTCATGTCGTCTGTAATACCATTATTATTATGTACATTTATCATAATGTTGCCATGGAACCAGAAATTTTATTGGAATGACCCCATTTTAACTAGGAATAGAGTTTATTGTAAGTCAAATGGGTTTCCAAAATTTGAAAGCCCTGGGTTAAGCGGTTTGGATTTTATTGTGTTCACATCGTCTGTAATACCATTATTATAATGTACATGTATCATTATGTTGCTATGGAAACCAGAAATTTTTTTGGAATGACCCTATTTTAAATAGGAATGCAGTTTAGTGTCAGACAAATGTGTATCCAAAATCTGAAAACCCTGGGTTAAGCGGTATTGTTTTTATTGTGTTCACGTCCTCCAGATGGACGGACGGACAGACTTCCATAATTATAGCTGATGAACTGATGATAGCAGTTATTCTCTACCATTATTAGGCTCACTTGTTATTCTCCTCTGTGCAGAGCTCAGCATTACTTTTTGATTTCACAGGACACCTCTTGACTATACGTCAGAAACAATTAAATCAGGGTAAGTCTTTACTGGAAGTTATTGCAGTTTTAAGTAGAGATACAGTATGTGTGCATTATCAACGCAAATTTGGCATAACTTTACAACTAAATGTTGTGCAGAGGATGTAGCTACATAAAATGTCAAAAACATAGTTTCTTTCTTCCTGAAAAAAGTATATATTATATGTACTGATTTTAGGAAGAAAGGATTTATTGTCATAAAGTAAGATATATAATTCTATTTTGTTTTGGTCATCCATTTGTGACTAAAATAATGCTTCAGAAACAGGTCTAAAGGGTTATTGTCTTTTTCAGCAAGATTTCTGACAGTTGGCCAATTGCATAGCACAGAGAAACAAATAACTCCTTCTGAACAGGAGGTGACTTAGCTTTATGTTCAAAGGAAAAACTGCCCTCCTTAACAATGACAAATTATTGCATATAAAAAATATTAAGCCAATGGCAGCTTTAATCCTTTTCAAAAATACTTGTGATTTTGGTATAAAGATGTATGTTAAAAGAATTGTAACAAATTATTGCATGTATAAAATAATAAGCCAATGGCAGCTTTAATCCTTTTCATAAATACTTGTGATTTTTGTATAAAGATGTATGTTAAAGTATTATATGTATAATAATAATCAGATGATATTTCTTGTGCCATTTGTCATTTGCAACAAAAGTTTTGTAGGTGTCCACTTTTGAAAGGCATCAGCCATCTTGTTAAAATGACATTTTTTTTACATATTTAATTTTTTTCTTACAAACATGTACAACCTAAATTCCAAGAGACCCACCATTCAGTTAGCCATTACCAATTCATATTTTTTTTCTCAAGATGCGGAATTAGAAAACAGATGTGATTGTTTGGGCCTCAATCAGCCCTGCTTATCGTTTGATACTGAAGGATGACTGACCGATGTGGGACAAGATGAACCATGTCATTATGTATTCTACCATCACTGATGTCTCTCATGTCCCACAAGGTCATAAGTGGCAGAATCTTCTCCTCTGTGTACTCGGTCGGCCAGTCTAATTTCTCATAAAGAAAACTCTGTCCAACAAAAGATAAGTACAGGAAATTTTAACAAATTGGGCGAATTCCAGAGAAATATATTAAATACTGATTGTTTTCCTTCCTATCAGCAATGCACCTTTGTTATATGTGTTGACTCTTGTTGCAGCCAAATTTGATCTTTGATCAGTAAATTCCATATGTTACCAAATGTGAACAGTTGTTTGTGTGTTCGCTTGAGGTTTAACGTCTTACTTCACACTGCACTTAGCCTTATTATGGTGGAAAACGTGGAGGAAACCTTGAAAAAAAAAAAAACCCTGGATTGCCAGAGCCAAAACTTATGCATTGCTCATATACCTGATGGTTGACAGGCGGACTCGATCCCGTGAAGGGTACACTGAAGCAGGTTCACTTTAGTTAATGCACACGCTACCAAATATGAACAAAAATTTCACCACACACCATCAGCTTTATTTTTCTTCAGGAAGCAGGAATTGGTTTGCTCATTAAACCATAGGTTTACTTAAATTTATTCACTCATATGACAGCATTATCGGTTAGCGTGAATTGGAGTGCTATGTGCTATTCATTTTTACACCAAATAGTTCAAATGGGTTGAATACATCATATTATTGACTGTTTGCTTGTTTGATTGATTGGGGCTTAACGTCGTACTCAAGGATATTTCACTTATATGAAAACAGATCGTCCACTTCACACTGTTTCTGACTGTATTACGATGGAAATCGAGAGGAAACCTTGACCCCCCCCCCCATATAGACCAACCTTAGATTTTTCTATCCATGGTCGTCGTTGATGTAGTGATTTCACAGGACATAAATCTTTTGTGACAAGAAACTCATCAATCACCTGTTGATATAAAAGCCAAAACAGTAACATATGGTATGTTATTATTTCAATACCCCATACTTTGTTTAGATTGGTTTACCCAGGACAGCCTGCCATCTAAATAGGGAAACAACAATCACTGAATAAAGTCAATCAAAATTGAATGATTGATTATTGCTTTAAGCCACATTCAAGTCAATCACAAAGATGTCATGTATCTGAATCCATTATGTGTTTTTTGATTGGTTGAGAGAAAAAAATATAAGTTCATTACCAATCAAAACTCCACAATACGGAGAATGCTCGGAAATCATTCGTACAAATCACACCATGAGAATATACCTTAATCAAGTATTGTTTCAAAATAATTATATTGATAATAATGATTTCTTTTAATGATATACTGAAAGTTATTTCATTCATTTGATTGTGTTCCAGCCCTTGGGGAATGAACCACCCTTAATTGGCAACAAACAAACTGGCAATCACAGGACACAAAACCTTTTCTGATAATAAATTTTACGATGATAGACACAACAATAATTTTGTTGTCGTAGCTTATCTTAGAGAGCTACACTGCACATTCCTACCCCGAACATTTTTATAAAGTTAGCTTATGATGTGATGTACTTGTGAAACTCTTACTTCCTGATTAGGAAAGTCCGGGACTTTCATGGCTTTCTTCCACACTGTTTTCTCTATCCCATCCAGATCTGTCACATCTGGTGTCCAGGAGGAAAATCTGATGGAGTGAAATATTGTTTCTAATACTTAATCAAGTCATATAACAGAGTTACTGCTACAAATAAAACCGAGATTCAATCAATTCAATCAGACCAAAATGGAGGCAGTAATTATTACAAGCATTTTATTAAGATTAATTGTTGTTAATTACTTTATACCTGGATAGTGAAATGTTTTTGTATTAATGTCACAAACGTGCCTCCCTATAGCGTCTCATCATCAAGTGGGAATGATTGACCCATGTTTAATGCCACACGTTAACATACATGTATTACAAAAATGTGATGTAATAAAAAGGATGATATGCCTATGCTTGTAACGTACAGCCATGTGTAAGACAGCCAGAGGAAACTCCTAGTGGGACTGTCAGTACTCAATACTCCTATACACCTCAAATACACTCAGTCCACCATGTAAGGTATGATGTCAATTTTAGTTTATTATTTAGTGTTATAATTAGGGTTAGTTCAGTGTTAGGTTTAGGGTTAAGTACAAGCTTTATCCAATAACACATGATAGCGCATCCAAAAGGTTGTGCTGCATCATTTAAAGATAGCGGTACTATGTTTGAAGATGTATGGTCCCCCAAAACCAGACCCGTCGTCATATAAGTGAAATACCCTTGAGTACGACGTTAAACACCAATCAAACAAACAAACAAACAAACCAAAACCAGACTTCATAAATAGACATAATTATACAATTTTTGGATGAATAGACATCTAAACACATTGCCATTCACAAGTGAACAATGTTTCCCTGGGTTATCCCTGTGACTATAGCAATTCAATTAAAATCAGCTTAAATATATATATTTTTTCTAACAAGACAAAGATGTAACCAATTGAATATACTCTTGTTTCAACCCTTTAGATCATTTTTTTTATACAAGTCATGATTTAATTTCACGAAAACACATATCTAAAAGAGTGTTATATTTTACCTGTCTAGAATGTTTTCACTTTCCAAAGCTTTAATGAGTTTAAGCACCTGTTCTTTGCCCACTCCTGGAACCCCTTTAGGCAAGTAATCACAGCCCAGTAATAGAGCTAATCCGATTAATCCTTCCTGCTCTAATCCCAGAGTTTCTTCTATATCGCAAGCCTTGTAACTCTCAACATGAGGGTCCTAAAACACAGAAAGCTACAACTTTTCATATCTTAAATTTTTTTGATTTGATAAGTGTATTACGCCACATTCAGCGGTATTTCAGCTACGCTGTGGCGATCATATCCTAATAAAGTGGATATTTGCTTGTGTTTGATTGGGTTTTATGCTGTACTTTAGGTTCCCTTCCAACCCTTTGAGCAAATGACAAAGGCTTAAAATTATCATAGAACAATACACAATTCCTTTGTACAAAATATTTATTTTGTCAAAAATGGCTGATCGTAAACAACACAACCAAACTCCTCTGTATAATCAATATGATCCCTCCAAAGAACTCGGTTTTCAGTTTGGTTAAGCCAGCATCAATCAACATCATTCGGCTTTCAAATCAAATGCTACTTCTCTTGTTGTCAGCATACAATCAAGCTTTATTCTGTTGCTAACAAGATAGGCTTCTCTTGTTGTCACTATACAATCGAGCTGCAAACTTTATTCTGTTGCTAACAAGATAGGCAAAGTATCAATCTTTAATAAAGGTATAAGCCAATCGACTCATGTCCTTAACATATATAAGAATAAAAACCAAAAGAATTGTCAATTGAACCTTTGTATTCAGAGTAAAGTTACGATACACTGTCTTTGCTCCATACAGGAAAGCGTCACCATCATCGGTCAAACAGCCGTCTACTATCTGAAACATAAAATTGACATGGTAACAGGGCTTCATCTGTATTTGTTACATAGACTCATTAACCTAAGTCACAATTGAAACCAATGCACAAAGATGGCCTTTGATTTCATATAGGTGTATTTTCTGGCTGTCGTATTTACAAATACCCCCAACTACCATGTCTTACACAAATATTAAATAAACTTCATTTGTTTTTCCCACAAAAAATCACACAAGAAACCATGATGTTGGATATGTTATGAAATTAATGGCTGTGATTATTAAGCCATGCTTGATGTGTTGGTTTCTATATTTACTCACACCTTGGCTGTCCAGGAAGGCACACAGAGCTTCAGCCTCTCCTCTACTGTATACATATGGTACCCCCAAGTAATCCAACAGCTCACAACACTGGCGATAGGAAGAATATATCCAAGTTATAGTTCACATGATTAAAAGTGTAATCAAAAAGGAAAATAATAAGAAAATATAGGCTTGTCATGTATTTATACATTTGTTTATCTTCTAACTTAAGTCAGATTCCACACAACATTGATAAATTGGCTAAAATTTTAAATTGATGATTGATTAATTGCAAAACTGACTTGTTTAGTCTATTTCACCCATATAATGGCAGCGGACTACAGTAAAAATCCAGAATAACATGTCACAATAAATGTAAAGAAGATGCTTTGTTGTAAAACTCTTTTCCTCCAGTGCTGAGACAGCATTTTGAAGTTTGGCACCATCCATTTTGAGAAGGAAAACATACAACCAAACATGTGTTTGACTAAGCCTTGAACCAGAAGGGACAATTGTCATTTTGTTTTAGCTTTCTGTCTGTTTGTAGGCAAAAACAGAAAAAGGAAACTCAGACAGAGGAAGAATCATGCGAAATCTCATAGATCACATGACGTGCCTCACAGCCCTTAGAACTTACCTCCTTCAATACGTTATTAAACTGTGATCTGCCTTTCCTCTTCGTCTTGGGAAGTAGCAAAGAATTCTTCTTCCCTGGAAATCTTGCTTGTTGTCGTTTGGCCATTGTACTGCTTTTCAAATCTGGTGCTTCCCCATCAATGGCAAATATCAGTTTGATTCCCATGTGAGTTAAGTTTGACACTCGGAAAAACAGATTCCTGTATTATATGAAATGTCAGATATTAAATTATTTCATGTCACTTAAATCTACAGGGAACTTGTTAGTTTGATAAGTTGATTGATTAATTGATTGGGGTTTAATGTCCTGCTTACAGGTATTTCACTTATATGATGGCTGTGTATTCAAACAATAATTGACACTAGCACAACCAAGTTCTGAACCTTTTCCAGCTTTGGAAAGTTAATTTTCCTCCAGGTGGGCGCTGTCAGAGGGCCCTGTTTGATTGGTTTGTTTGTTTGTTTGATTGGTGTTTAACGTCGTACTCAAGGGTATTTCACTTATATGACGACGGACACAA
>JARFOD010103665.1:0-16220 GCA_031763545.1 Mopalia muscosa
TAAATCCATTCATGTACCTTGGGATAAATGTCTATATTAATGTTTAGTATATTTGTGTCTAGTCTAGTCCCTGTATACCAACCCGAATTTTTCTTCTATATATCTAACCTGTCTATTGTCATGTACCATCCAACTAGAGATGGTGTATTTTTTCCTTTGTTCTGTATAAGTGTAGCACATATAAGACAAGCCTAGTTATGGCGCACATCATCCTTAGGAATGGAGCCGTCAATAAATCAAATATGTATGTATGTATGTTTGCTTTAGATAACGGAAGTGTCGCGTGTCTCCACTGGAATTTTACTGTGTATAGATAGCTATATTAATGCCCTATGCAATCGGTCTTGTGCGAATGAAAGATTTTTATTTTAAAGAAATGCAATAACTAAAAAAAAGTAACAAAGCCAATATGTTTGTGATGTCTTTGTATTGTCCTGTATTTGTCCATGGATGTCGTTGTTTGTTGCCAGTGTTCTCGGGGCATGATTCTGTCACCCATTGGTCTGGCACGCCGTCATGTGAGTGAAACAACGACGTTAAACCCCAATCAAACAAACAAACAAACATCTTTTGTACCCTCGTGAAACCTCAACCAATAATGTAAGTCAAATTGCAATCATATATCAAATAATTGTTTTCTGTCCCAGCAATATCTTATTAAAGGCATCAATCCACAATCCATCAATTTGTTAACATTTGTGCACTACCAACACATCTCAACACAAGAATTTTGTCCTATAGATCTGTTGTGTAAATTGATTTATGCAGTAGCGGAATTCACTAACGTTTGGATGTTAATTGTTCATGTCGAATAGCAGAGACTGTCAGTAACGCAAGCTCTCATTGGCGGCCGTGAGTTCCAATGCAGACACTGCAGGCAGCCTTTGCATATTTATATATCTGCGTTCCCCCAAGTGTAGAGCAAGGTTTGTCTCGGAACATGCTCCATTTAGCTAAAACATCAGATCTCATCGTCTAGTTGTTTTTCGGACTGGGTTCACATTCAGACATTCGCCACACCGCTAGAAGGGGTGGATGAAGTCAGCTTCCTGTTGCGTTGGTGTTTTCCCAGCTGCCCTCGGCCGTGGCTCAGTGGTAGCGAGTGTGCTTCCTGAGCTGATCATGCTTTGATGTACCGTTTACGGGTTCGAATCCGCCTTTCGACCATCAGGTATATGAGCGAGTTTTTACTAGGTTTCGATCCGTTTTCCAACGTAATAAGGCTGTGTACAGTGTGAAGTGGACAATCCGTCGTCATATAAGTTAAATACCCTTGAGTACGACGTTAAACACCAATCAAACAAACTATTTTTAGTTCTATCACTACAACGCCACTTGCTCTGTGATAACATGTTACTTAACCTAGGGAGAAGAACACTTGCTGAAAAACAGTCACTAAAAAGCATCTTATTTTCAATTTCATCTCTTCTGTAATGCTGGGATGGTACTGCAACATTATATGTACAATGTTGATTGATTGATTGATTGATTGGACAGGTGTTGTAGGCCACATTCACACATGTATGTAGGCTTATGTGAGAGACTTCAAAAGCTATATATGTTGTTATGTGATGTCACCAGATGCTATAAAATATTTTCAAACGAAAAGCACACAAAAAAAGGGCAAAATGTATGGTGGGAGGGAAAAGATTATAGAATGTGAGTGATACGACAAGTACCACATATCACTCAAAAAAGGCTGGATTTTCTAAATTGCAAAACTCAAAGTGATATTCATTTTGTTACACAGGTTCTCAAAAGATAACCTTGTCAGTGCCAAAGGTCACATTTTGCTTTGATAGAAAAAGCAAAATCTCACTTCACTGGGACAACACATTTGGAATTTCAGTTCAAATACTATTTCCAACATTTTTTAGCATGAATTGTCATTTAAAATACCTCCATAAAAGGGGATTAACTCTGTAGTATAAAACTGCATTGTAAAGTTACATCCCCTTGGTTCTGTCCATCTATGATGGCATTTTTTCAGCATGGTATAAAGTAAAATCACATTCCAAATCAACACTGGATATAAAACTTTGTTAAACACAAAAATATCTACCTTAGAACCCGAATGGGCTATTGTTCCCAGATGTTTAATTAATTCATCCCTCTTCATTCCAACTCCAGTATCCTGTCAATGAAATCAAAATATGCTTTTTTTTTCTTCATTTATTTGCATTAAACTCTATTCCCCAAGGTACTTATATGCTAATGGGTTGACCATTTCTTCTTCTCCGTAACTTAACATGGTGGAAAACTGGGATGAAACCTTGCATGACTCCTCTAATAAATGTCTGGGTGGGTAAGACAAAATGTGTAAACGGCACATCTAGAAACCAAGATGGGTGGTTCTAGAGTTCAAGGAACATTAAGTAGATATTGAGACAGACAAGTTGGACATAATAATGGCAATCTCTCATCTAGTACCCTACATTACCTCAAAATCGTCATTAAAATTACTATTTTGGAAGATACGTGTTTTTAAAAAACTTGAAAATTGTGTCTGAGAGGCAGAATATGAATTTTTCAGTTAGGAAGCATCAACATTTGTCAGAAAAAATAAATTTGTCATATCAAGCAAACAGGTAAGGATTTGTCATGGAAGAAATTTGAAGGGATTTTAATAGTGTAGGTCGAGAGTCAAGTGGGATGAGGAATAAAAAGATAAAAAACACATTTCATTTTTTATATTTAATCATATCTTGTACAATTTAATATATAAGCAATAAATAAACAATTACTACCTGCAGTAGACTAGTTAAATTAACACGCTAGAGATCCCGGCCTAATCCAGTGGGTTCTATCTCATTTGGCTTCTCATCAGGTATCTCTTGTAACTAAAGTATGTCACCTCAACAGAAATACTCTATGTGAACATACTGATTTACCTGTATTGTGAATGTTTTCTTTTCCTCGTCTGTGGCCAGGTGAATCTCCAAAGGTGTATCAGACTCAGTGCTCTCTGCACCTGTCAGTTGCAGGTAACGTAACTTCTCCAACGCATCACTGGCATTCGATATCAACTCACGAATAAACACCTATAAAATCGATTCCAGAATTTCAAGAAATGACTGATTGGCTATGGAGGGCAGATATTTAGCATCTGTTTACATATGTAGATCATAAAAAAGATATCACACCTAACGTTACGACAGAAATAGCACAAATGTGTCTAGATAAGATAATACCTTGTTTCAGATTTTTGTTATATCTGTAGTGGATCATTTCGTAAAAAAATCTTAAAAACTGATTAATTTAAGACAAATTTTTAAATGGAAAGCATTATACCAAAGCAAAAAAAATCGAAGGTTGTTTAATCAGAGATAATTAAGTGTTTTTTTTAGCTCCCATCCATTTCAAATATAGGCGTTTTCAGTTAATGATGTATTTAACCGTACAACATAAAGTATTGGTTAATAAACTAATCCGAATTTTCTTTAAGTGGCATTTGGAAGTCGGGAGTACAAAAAAAATGAATAGACTTAAGTATGGATAACAACTTCTTAATTTATTGGATACTACGTTTCTATCTCATTTCAGAGATCGTTATCAACTAAATTAAGAAGTTGTTATCCATACTTAAGTCTATTCATGTTTTAATTCGAATTTGATATTTATGTTTTCCATTATTATTGTCCATGAACAAGGTTTATTTTCCCCGCTTTTAATGATTGATTTGGGTTTTAATCTAACTTAGGTTTTATACTCCTACATGTAGGAGGGTGTGTCCTCCAATGTAAACCACCCTCCAGATCTGTTCTCAATGGTCCTAGATACTGTCTAATACCAAGATGTTTTAGGACATTCATATGATTACACTATTAAAATACAGAGAAATAAATCTGGTTTTAAATATCATTTTGTATTTTGTACTATTTAAGAATTTACAAACGAAAATATATCCAACATTTACTTAATCATGCTTTTTGGGTTATTTCTACAACACAACTTTAACAACAAAACAATACAGTGAGGAGGGTTTCAAAATTATAAATCTTGTGATAAATTATGGCTCACTTTCTTATATTATGTTGTAAAATACATGACTAAAGCATTAAAAGGTTATAATAAACTAGCAAATGTTTTATATTAAGAATTTTGTTATTTATAGATGGATGTAATTGGGAGAGGTTTATTTGTTTTTATTCCACACCTTAGCAGACCAGACAAAAATGAACAAAAACTTCTATACTTAAAATTAATTGCTTAATATCTTAAAAACCAATATAAGTATTTATAACATAATTGTGTGAGAGTATTCATGTTAGCTTGATTGGGATTTCATGGTGTATTATAAAGAATTCAATAATGTTGGTCGGCCTGTACAATGTGTGAAAGAAACCACCCGTTGTGTGACTGTTCAAACAACAGCAACCACAAGATGTTACACAAAGACCTCACAAACAGATCAGTATTGTGTTGACCCTTAGCTCTGAGAGGACCGGGCAACATGAAGGATCCTCCCAATCAACTTCTGGTGTTCAAGACAACAGCTTATAGATCATGTGTACCAAATTCCAGAGATATAGTTCAAGTATATTGCAAGAAATAAATGATTATTTAAAATTGAAAAACAGCAGATCAAAAAAAGTGTAGATGTTTGGGAGCTAAATTTACCTAGTCAATTTAACCAAGTTTTTCTTTTTTAATGATGTGAATCACTTTAATTTTTTCACTTATATTCGGAGGGTGTGCCAGGCCAATGGATGTAGGAAAAAACCTCCTTATATCATTAGCAACAACAAACAATGACAAAGTACAAACATGTCACAAAGAAATGGGCTACCTATTGCCCTCAGAGCACCCGGCAACAGGAAGCTCCATCCCAACCACCTGCCAATTACATGCAGAGTTTTGTAGATTATTTGAAATGAAGGTAATAGCACTTCGTTAATAGAAAGAAAAGATTAAATGAAGTTTTATATATTTTATCCATTTTTTGTAACTCAGAATTTAAAAAGAAGCTTACGTGAAGTCCCCCTTTCAAGAATTCATTTCGATATTTATTAATAGATATCAGAAGTTGTCCAACTCACGGTGGATTGACCACTAATTTTCATCCAGGAAAAGATTGCTAAACATTCTATACAGCAATCATGGACACAGGGATACTAAATTTTATTTATTTTTTTATGGAGAAATTATTAACACATGTGTTTAATTGTTGGGTTATTCTGATAATCTGGTCCAGAAAATATATATGTTTAATGTAGAGAAAGAAATATGTATATAAATACATAAACATAATTTTATTTCTCTAATTTTAATATTTATATATATACATGTATATATCTTTAATAACATTTATGCTAATTTTTCTCATTTTATTTGGATGTAAAGTGAAAAATATAATATAAAACAGGTAATGAGATATAATGGCCGAATTGGTAAAAATATATTATTAAGTTTTTATGAAACATGTCCAGTGTATTACTAAAATCAATGGGTATTTTGTTATGTTATAAACTGAAGAACCCCACTAACTACAGCAATTATTACACAAGTTATAAATAGTCAAACCTCTTTTTCAGAATAGAGTGACCTAGCCACGATGTCCAGTAACTGCCGAGTCTCTGCCTGGAACTCATGCTCGTCTGACGGACCTGGAATTGAAAACAAACAGGCAACAATGAAGGGAACATATTGCAATTTAATTGAGATAAATTATTTCCTGTCTGGAATACAAGTGAATCATTACAGTTCTTAAAAATGAAGTCAAGCACAGCTGCTCTATTTTTCTAGAAGTAAATATGTATAACTAAACTAAACATTCCATGTGGCATTCGGAAGCATACAATACCCTTAAATTAAAACCATATTGTTTAAGCAATTTTGGAAATTAGTTACCTAAGTTAGCAGTTGTTCAGTGAAAAATTTATTAAAAATATAACAGCATGTGTTTATTAATACAATGTAAATAATAATTTTTGAGGTTTCTGTGAATTGTTATTGACCAACATGTTCTGGAAATATACATTTACATATAATATGGTTTTTAATTTATCAACATCCCTGTACATAGGGGATTGTTTTTTTAGAAACATAATAATATTATATTATATCTTCAGAGCATTATTGTAATTTTATTATTTAAAGAACAGATTAGCTTTAAACCGAAGGGACTTTCTTTAATTGTGATAAAGTCACCACCTGACTGTAGTTTTTGTTTTTCCTCAATCAAATCAGATACGGAGTTCAAAGGTCAAGAATTTCTCTACAGATCTCGATTAGAGGTCTAAATATATATATATTTTTTTTTGTAACTTGTAATTGTTTTTTTTACTTCTACTGCAATGGTATAATGCTTATGATTGTATGATTGCTTGTTTTCCAAGGGTACTGACTGCTAAAGAATATATAAACATGGGAGGAGTCCTTTAAAATCAGCACCAGCTTGCAGTGCATCACTTTTGTATTATATTTGTCAGAGGCACAGACCAAAATGTCATGGAGAGCAGTAATCACACAGAGTACACACAATTTCATCAGATTGTTATTCGAATTATGTAACTCGAACAGTGATTGGGTGGCCGATTCCACTAAAATAGGAGTGAGTCGTCAACGTTAGTGTTGTAAGATGTGTATCTATAATGAACCTCTTTATTCACAAAGCTTTCTATATGACTGGCTCATCACAAACCCTCTAGTTCTCAGATTGTATTAGCTTTATTAGGTACGTCAATCTTGCTAACTGATTTAAAATGAAGAAGAGATTCTTGAAGGTACAGAAAATATTGTTGAAGAAATTATATTATCAAAACTGAATGTTTCATTGTAGAGGCACACCACATAAACGTGAGACTATGAAAAGAGGCTTTCTTCTGCTGGCCCATAATGCTCGGCTGACATAATATTGTTAATAGTGATTGTATATTGAGATAGGGAGAACCAATCAGTATGGAGACGGCACATTGATTGAGGGAGGCACAGTTGACCCAATCACGTTCTCCAGTCTGCAATGGCAAGTCTTGGGCCCCCGTCACAGCTTATAACACTCAATAAACAGCGCCAACCCCCCCTCTTAACCTCAACGCTCACAGATAATATTAAGGCATTTTCCGCTGAGGAAATTTTATTATTGCTGGAAATCTCGTAGTAATTTGGCTGAGAGTGTATCTGTGAAGGATTCTTTCCCCACCAGAATTAATCAGATAAGCAAGCTGTGGTAAGGAATAATGAAAAAAAATACCCTGATTAATAATTGGCCGACAGCGCTTGAAAACTAACCTCGTTTTCCGCTCGTTTAATCAAGCTTTGTATGTGGACTAGTAACAACTAGGGCCAGTAGAGTTAAGTGAGAAGGGAAAACCAGTGACATGACGGCCTCCAGCTATTCTCCTCACCAATAAAACTGAACAAATCACAACCGAATCCCAATCATTCCTCTTACTGACAACATTTCCTCCCTTCATTTAATTTGTCAAGTTTGTTTTCTTCTCGTTTAGAGACTGAATAGATGAAATACAAATTGAACTCCACATGAGCAACTTCTGTCGCAATCTTAAAAACAACAAATAAAGATTAAATGAGTATTAAATAAAACAATCAGTCCAGGTCTTTTGTAAAATAAACACTTGGTTTTTTTTACCAAAGGCCAATTAATGGAAGGAATTAGGATGGGCGTAATGGCATTATGACAACTTTTGATACCTTTCCTAAAAGAAATCATTAAAAAGAAAAAATTAAATAGATACAAAAAATTGATTTTTCAATATGAATATCTTCATGTACAGATGTACATTAGAAGAAAGTCAATCAGGTGAAAGTAAATCAATGCTATGCTGGTGTACATATTTCAAAACAATTAACACACCCAGCAAGATTCTCACTACTGAGGTATCTTCACTCAATTGTATTCTTGCGAGAGTTTCTATAGGGGATGAAACCAAGACAACTCTAATACGCATGTAAGGCCACCACGCATTAGTTTATGCAAATATTTAGGGTGACCTATCTGCGACAAATCAGCACATTACAGAAGTGCAAAATAAGATGGCCTGTATGTATATTAGAGTCAATGTCTAGAAGTAGAAATTAGAATCGATTATATTCAAGAATGATCTTGCTATGTTTGTGTGTGATTAACCGGAACATTGAAAAATGTTCACTTCCAATTCATTTGTACCTGTAATTAACATGAGTGATTAACATGAACGGCAACTGAAGTTAAAAATCTTTGTCAAGTCGTCAATTTCTGTTTCATAGTTTTGAAAGTATGAAAATAATGCATGTGCAATACATGATTGATGTTTGCAAATGCAATTGATAATTTACGTATCTTTGGCAGAATATTTTAATATAATGGTAACGATTTAGTTCAGTTATATAGTTTCTAAGTCAACTTACAACTATCAACCCACCAGCTATAAACCGGGTGTGAGACCTGTTCTGTAATGCTCTGCTGAATAACCAAATTTAATACATTTTGTTGTCAGGATTAATTCGTTGATCAATACTCGCTTCAATGACTTCCAGCCCCTTAAAGTGGTGAGGACAACTCAATTTGATAATACCTATATCACAAAACAATGCAACTATTTTTAAGTTTCCTGATCTGTAATGCTCTCCGGAACAAACAATTAATTGTTTCCTGATCTGTAATGCTCTCCGGAACAACCAATCAATTGGTTCCTGATCTGTAATGTTCTCCGGAACAACCAATAAATTGGGTCCTGGTCTGTAATGCTCTCCGGAACAACCAATCAATTGTTTCCTGATCTGTAATGCTCTCCGGAACAACCAATCAATTAGTTCCTGATCTGTAATGCGCTCCAGAACAACCAATCAATTGGTTCCTGATCTGTAATGCGCTCCAGAACAACCAATCAATTGGTTCCTGACCTGTAATGCTCTCTGAAACAACCAATCAATTGGTTCCTGATCTGTAATGCTCTCCGGAACAAACGATCAATTGGTTCCTGATCTGTAATGCTCTCTGGAACAACCAATCAATTGGTTCCTGATCTGTTATGCTCTCCAGAACAACCAATCAATTGGTTCCTGATCTGTAATGCTCTCCCGAACAACCAATAAATTGGTTTCTGATCTGTAATGCTCTCCAGAACAAAAAATCAATTGGTTCCTGATCTGTAATGCTCTCAAGAACAACTAATCAATTGGTTACTGATCTGAAATGCTCTCCAAAACAACCAATCAATTGGTTCCTGATCTGTAATGCTCTCCCGAACAACCAATCAATTGGTTCCTGATCTGTAATGCTCTCCAAAACAACCAATCAATTGGTTCCTGATCTGTAATGCTCTCAGGAACAAACAATCAATTGGTTCTTGAAAATTTGAATTTGTCACTGCTTTGGATATTTTGTAAAGATAAATGTACATTTAATGATTTATGAACAACAAATAAAAAATACTTTCAAATGATGACCAATTGACAAAATCTTCCAAAATCAGTTACAGTAATTTGGTAAAGTAATTGTAATTGGGTGGCCTATAAAATTGCATTTAGATATAAACCTTTGGAGACTCCTTTCTTCACAATTACACAGATTAGTGCCTATAAAAAATTTAAAAATAAATTTATAAGATATAGATATATTAATGGAGCAAACAGTCAAGTTTAATTTTGCATCAAATTAAAACTGGAAGGTGAGCATTCTTGTGAAAATATTGACACACCCATCAAGTATCATCTAACTTTTCAATTCCTACTACAACTTTGTTATAAACTTGAGTCATAGTTCTGCCAAGGAAGTCATCCAGCTGAGATCTATACTTTTCACCTAAGTCAAGGAAAAATCTAGCAGCTAAAAAATCTTTAAATGAGTAAGTGTACAAAAAAATGGATTTAAGAATAATAAAATTTGTTACGATACTTTTTAAAAAAATTGCATTGATCTATATTAGTATAATATCATTTCATAGTCCTGGTATATTTTTATAGTTGAAAATTGCCTTACCACGAACTCACAATTTATGTCTAATAGCGAAATAATAGTACAGACTCCGCTCTGGTTCATGATCAAGCATTCTACAGGCAATATCATCGAGGTATGGCCATAGTCTTAACTAGATACGGATTCACCCATCATTTGAGATAGGCTGACTGAAAATAATTAAAATGACAGGTTTAAATTCCGAATTGAACATGTGAAAAATAGGAAAATTGAAAATTTGGATATTCAAAATTTCTCAGAATAAAGATTTCTGACAGATAGATTTGTGATCCTGACTAAGACACTGGACTGTATGACGGGGATGTTTGTCATCAAATCACTGAGACATGATGTTTGAGGATGATTATAATTTGTAGAATTTAATAAAACAATACACTTAGATTTATAATTTTACTGTACATTTTCCATGTTCTGGGAAAACTGGTGGAAAAAATAACCTTATCAATAGCTATGTCCTCAATTAAAACTTTAAAACCATCACATTCTTTTTTGTTTTGTTTTTCTTACATCCTTACAAAAAGTTTGACTTCAGGGCCACAAAAAAACCTCCACTAAATGATCCAATTTGTTAATGTTGTTTCCAAATAAGATTCAACCATGTACATGGGCAAATCATAAAGCAGGAATTCTGACAGGACAATAACCAACTCGATTTAATATAATATCGATGTAGAGGCATTATAGTAAGATAATAATCCTTTCCAGTCAGCCATTTATTAACGGATCATAAATAATGTGTCAATTTGTTGAGAAGATAATGATGTTGTTGTTGTCAAATGGTTGGCGCTAATGCTAACCCAATAGAGTGGCCATCTCTCTGAAAACCACTGGAGATATTATCCTCCCCAGATCATTCTCTATTAAATTATCAAACATCTACGCTCATCTGTCAGATAATGTCTGCCTACAAACTACACAATTTCCTCGCTAACTCTCTGCTCAGAAAAAATTAGAACTGACATAATATGATTAGATAGAATTATTGCTTTGTTAGGAGTTTAGCTGTGTTTTCTCCCAGGACTTGAAGATAGTGACAAGCTCTACCACAGTCTGCTATTCTTCTCCTATAAAGAGGAACTCACTACCAGGCAACTGATGGATTAAATAACAGGTCGTTCTTGGCTTTCTAGATAAGTAGCTGGGCAATTCTTTTTATGCTTTTTTTATTCTTATTATTTTCCTTTTTTTACTTCTACATTTTATCCTGCCATTGCAATATCTCGGATGGGCAGAATGATTGAGTTATAAACATTGTTATCAAATTTGTAAAAAATATAACAGACAAGCCCCAATGGGTCCCACTGGAAGCAGACAGACCTCTAAGGCAATCATATAACAGGAACAAGGACAATTATAGAAAATTGACAGCTTTAAGAGCCTAACGGAAAAACGAACTTGGAAGGAAGTGCCTCCATGTAATTGGCACAGAAAATATAATGGATTGGGTATTCTCTGATACAAGATTAATATTGTACAAATCAGCATAAGGAAACTTTAATCTAACATTTTTTTTGTTGTTGTGGTCTGTCCTCATTTATCAATCTGAAATAACGGACATAAATTTATGAAATAGTTATTACAACTATTTAATTACCTATTATGTGGGGATGGGTGGGTGGTTGCTGTCCCTAATTGTCTCTCTGACTGATTGATGTAAATGTATCGTATAGTTTTGAAAAGAACAAACATTCAATCAGCTGTTAGGGTATGTATTTATTTAGTATATTTTGTTTCACGCCATGCTTAAGGGTATTTCACTTATATGACATATTCCAACAATAATTGACACAAGCACAACCAAAATGTTAAGCATTTCTATAATGTTGGAAAGTTGCCTTTCCTCCAGTGCTAAGTAAAGACAGCACTGCTACTCTTCAAACAAACTGCCCTCACCCAGAAGGCAGGTTGTTCCTATGACGAGCTTGTAAGGTTTCATTATCAGTAAATTTAACATGAGACAATAAAACATACATCTTTTATGTTACCAGAGTTTTTCATCTTACTCGTCCTTCACTCAATGTTCCTCTATTTGATTCGAATTAAAATACATAGAGTTCCATGCTTAAGATGTATAATACTCTTGCATTACTCTCAATTACAGTAATCACCCTAATAAATGGATAAGTTAATCACATGGTTGGAGTTAATTAACTGCATTCTAATAAGGTTGTAATTAATATTTTTGTTTACATACTTGAACATTTTTCACCTTTATTTAATGTTTTGTTATTAATTTTATACCACACTCACAGAGATAGTACTCCTTTTATTTTATTTTTTCTCAAAATATTACTCACAGAAATGAGAAAAAGAAATATCAAAAATATTTGTGCCTAACATAAATACAGGCGATATTTAACACTTAAAGCTGTGGTTGACAAAAAACAGATACTGAGTTAGCATGATAAGATGTCAATCCTGTGTCCCCTGGGTGAATAAACCAGACCCTTCATACAGCCCCAACACAATTGTACTGGCTGAGTGTGGGCAGTGATCAGTATTCACAAACACACCTCATCAATCAGACCTCTGTCAGGAAGGGAAATAAGATCAGTTTAATTCTCCATACTGAACAACAGACACCAGAAACAATGCCAGTACACACCATGTCAGAATGCCACACCCACATCTCTATTAACTGTGTGGTAAAATCAACAAGAATAATAACATACGGTGGTACCTTTAAGGCTAACTAAGTTTATTGGTTACGAGCTTTTGCAGATAGTGGATAACCTATAAAGCTTGTTATCAATAAACTTAGTTTGCCTTAAAGTCGCAGCTTATGTTACTATTCTTACTATAACAGACTAACATGGCTACTTTTTGGTTATGTTTTCTTCATTAGGAATACTTTCTCTATCTAAAAGGCTAAAATTTCGCTGCTGTCAGCGGCTTGCCAGCGGTAAAGAGTTAAAATCAACAGTCACCATAAACAATGTTAGTACACAACACACCATGTCAGAAAGCCACGGCCACATGTCTAATAACTGTGCCTTAAAATCAACAGTTACCATAAACAATGTTAGTACACACCATGTCAGAAAGCCACGCCCACAAGTCTAATTACTGTGCCTCAAAATCAACAGTCACCATAAACAATGTTAATACACACCATGTCAGAGAGCCACGCCCACATGTCTAATAACTGTGCCTTGAAATCAACAGTCACGATAAAAAAACCGTAAACAAACTTGTGGTGTTGTGATATTTTTAATTCCCAATGGGATATACACAATCATCCCAGCGTGCGATTGTTCATGTATCACATTTCCGATAATACAAAAAATCAAACATGGCCGCCTCCACTTCAAATTTTGTTTTTTTAATTTAATGAAACATACAGCACAAATAGAAAATTAGTTGACGCGACCATAGTTTAAAACATGTTTACTTCACAATTGCTATAATCTATTGCATAAAAATATCACCAAAATGGTTTTGGAAGACTTTTTCTGCAGCGTTTTTTGCTGCTTTACATATCAGCTGAGTATGAAGGTGTTGTCATGGCAGCACACGATGCCAGGGTAGGCAACTTCTGATTGGCTGTTGACAGTTTACTACATACAAGGGGGAAATGAGGAAGAGCCACTTTTGAGGCCGCGGGAGAGCTCTTATTCTGTCTTTTTTCAGGTTAGAATGGAGTTTAAACCCTTAACATTGGTCAGACTTGGTGTCAAAATGACGAAAGAGTTTTTAAAAAACCTAACTTAGACCTCTGGCTCAGATTTAAACTCCTAAACATGACACACCCACATGTGTATAATACAATACCTCATTTTGGATCAACATAACTGAAACGTTACTTTTGTAAAAGATCAAGAGGTATCAAAAGAATATATCCCATTGAATCTAAAAAATTTTTATCCAAAATAGTTGAGTTCCATTTGAGTAAGAATTATCAGTAATTGTGTGAGACTGTCAGCCAATCAGGTGACCAATAGGAAGAGATATTCCAGTCTGCTTTGTTTGTGTTAGTCATTCCTCTTTCTCTTCAATCCAAATCTCTCCAGTGAATAATTCTTCAAGCGGTCTTTCAAAACAGCAGATTCTGGCGGCGGCTATTTCCCTATCGTGAGAATCCCCTGGATTAAGTCACCATTAGAGAGTAAAGCTACTTTATTGGAGGGTGATTTAAACCCCTCCTCAATACACAAGTACAATTGATTTGTTTTGGCTGTGAAGTTAGTGGAGGTCTATAAAGCCAGAGCTGGAGCCCATGTCCTCAGAGACTCTCACCAAAATCAATCACTCTATAACATGAAATACTATGAATTTTTCATCGACTGAGCCCCTCACTACAGCACTGGGGATGTAAGAGAATATTGAACTCACTGAATCAAACAAATGCAATAAAATAAAGGTAGAAACATAATACTATAATAACAGGCTATATAAAGCATCCTGTCGCTCAAAGTTAGAATACTGGCACCCAGCACTCATCCCAATTATCCTTATCCCAAGCATTTACTCAAACATCCTGACAAAAAGCAATAACCCCAGATCCTTCACCCAGCATCAACCCTAATATCCTGCCATCCAGCATTGGCCCTAACATCCTACCAGCCAGCATTAACCCTAACATCCTGCCATCCAGCATTAACCCTAACATCCTGCATCCAGCATCAACCCTAACATCCTGCCATCCAGCATTAACCCTAACATCCTGCCATCCAGTATTAACCATAACATCCTGCCATCCAGCATTAACCCTAACATCCTGCCACTCATTTTAAACCCTAACATCCTGCCAGTCAGCATTAACCCTAACATCCTGCCATCCAGCATTAACCCTAACATCCTGCCATCCAGCATTAACCCTAACATCCTGCCATCCAGCATCAACCCTAACATCCTGCCATCAAGCATTAACCCTAACATCCTGCCATCCAGCATTAACACTAACATACTCCCCGCGATTGCCGGAGCCACAACACGTGACTTGTTCATATACCTGTTGGTCGACAGGCGGACTCGATCCCGTGAACGATAAATCGCAGCAGGTTCAGTTTGGGAAGCGCACTTGCTAACACTGAGCCATGGCCGCGGGCCCTCCGTATCGGAGTAGGATAAGTAAGCGCATAGGCAAACCACTTAGCCAAGGCCCTCCTTAAAATAGATAAATTGATGTTTATCTACCATAGGTGAAATCTATTATTATTGCTTCCTAAATAACCAGGAATTAACCTGATGGAGGAGTATATGAGTATAAAATAAATACATTTTAAAAAGCAGTGCTAACTTCTATCAAGTAACTGTATAAATGAAGAATCTGATGAAATAGATGGATTAATTAATTGGTGTTTTACGTCATGCTTCCTTGGTATTTCACTTATATGCCGTTGGTGTATTCCAACAATAATTTACACTATCAACTCCATAAAATGTGAAGTGTTTTGATAATGTTGGAAAGTAAATCTCCTTCCATAGTGCTTAGTAAAGTTAGCCTTGCTACTGTGTGAAAAGCATGAACATAAATACCCAAACAGCCCAATAAGACGACTGTTGTGTAACATTATTCATCAAACTACAGTCAACGGAAAAGAGCTAACTAGATTTAGTTTTATTAACTGTAGAATCCATGACATCCATCTTGGTTGAATTTGTAAAATTGTCCTATAAATTTCTGTCTCCTGTTTTTGGATAATTCACCCCAGTCTGGAGCTAGCTTCTGCCAAAAAAAGGTACAGTTACATTAATGTGAAGATCTATTAAGGAGAGAAATGAGACAGTTTTCGTTTTCTTAGTCTCCCGGCTTCGAATGCGGACCAAATTTTGTCAAAGTTCACTGCTTATCGATGAGAAGCCACCAGAGCGAGGTAAATAGAGCCCCAATGACTGCCCGTTTTGCACCCGAGCACCGATTCTGGTCGTCTTAGCTGCCATCAATTCGTTCAACCGGAGAGCATTACCCACAATATATTGGAGAATTTGAAAATCAAGCACTTTATAATCAAGTCAATGATAAGCTATGTTATAGAATTTGATAATGATACCATTAAAAATCACCATTCCTTAACATCACGACAGATTCCCAATACGATTGACAGTGTACAGCTACTGTATCAGTACTAACTACCATAAATCAGCTAAAAAAAATTGTCCATAAAATTACTACTTTGGATTTCTTTGTTTGTTTGTTTGATTGGTGTTTAATGTCGTACTCAAGGGTATTTCACTTATATGACGGACAAAAATACAGAACATCACAAACAAATCTGCTTCCTATTACCCTTTAGTTCTGCAAACTCCAGGCCAACAGAAAGCAACCTCTTCTCTCGCCTCTTACGATCGACTGAGGAAG
>JARFOD010103676.1:0-16220 GCA_031763545.1 Mopalia muscosa
GTCCCCTCTTAGACCCTTTTCTTCAAACTATCTTAACAGTGTGGGCGTCAAGATCCATTCATGGATCTCTTGTATATTTTGTTAATAACTTTATGTCATGGTCTAGTTTTGTATGTAACATTCCTGTCTGTCTGTCCGTACGTCTGTCCGTTTGTCCCATAACAACTCTTGTTATCACTATATCTCAGGAACTTCTGCTCCAATCACATTAATATTTTATTCAAAGCTTCACTACATGGTCTAGTTTTGCAGGTAACATTTCCTATAACAATTCTTGTTATCAATATATCTCAGGAACTGCTGCTCCAATCACATTAGGGCCCGCAACCGTGGCTTAGTGGTTAGCTAGTGCGCTTTCTAGTGCCTACTTCGCTGTACCGTTCACAGGATAGTCCGTCTGTCGACCCTCAGGTATATGAGTGAGTCACAGGATGTGGCTCCGGCAATCGCAGGGGTTGTTTTTACGAGGTTTCCTCTCGGTTTTCCACCATATTAGGGCTAGGAACAGTGTGAAATGGACAATCCGTCATCAATGATCATATAAGTAAAATACCTTTGAGTACGACGTTAAACCCCAATCAAACAAACAAACAAAACCAATTTTCGCCTAAGATCAAGGCAGCCCATTGGCCTTAATATTTGAATAAAAGTTTTCAAGCCAAAATCAGGTGGTTTCGGTAGGGTTTTTTCCCTTCTTCAAATGCAAGATTGTAGGTTAAGTAAAATACCCTGAAAATAATGTTAAACACCAATCATACACTTCTCCGAAAATAGACCAAAAAATACAGCTATACGGAAACACTTTAAACAACAAGTTTGTTTCAGCTTTTGGACATATAGTCTTAGCAACTTAGCAATGAAGTGACTTTTATTTTCAAAAAGAGCATTTTAAGTATGGTTGTGTCCATTTAAGCGATTTAACAAGGGAGTGAATCTGTCAGATTTTAGAGAAAAAATCTCTTTAATGTATGTACTGTCACAGTTAGTGAAGCCAGGTAGGCTGTACTAAATAAATGTTGAATAGAGTTAATAATCCCCTCTCAATATAAAAGGGCTTTAGAAATCTCTAATAAACAGAGAGTGTGAACTTCCGTGGTAAACTTATCAAATAATGAAATATCCTCCAGTCTTGCTTCCTGTCTATATTTGATTAACCGTGCAGTATCAGATGCATCCTATACAACTAACCCTCGTATCCCAGTACTATGTGCAGTAATGTTTGTAAAATAACTCTGAGAAATAACATTTGTGACAGTAAATTTTAATTAATTAATATTCACTACCGAGAAAATGAATTCAACAGTGCAGGAACAATAAATAGGTTGAATTTTTATTCTTGAAATCTTATTTACTGGTATATATTTTTAAAATTTGTTATCACATTAGATGTTTGTATTTACACAGCATATTTTTTGGAATATCTCAGTTGAGTTGCATTGCAAAAAGACAAATTCAACACTCTGGGATCCTGTATTGTAAAGAAAAATTAGCTTCAATTACATAATCTCACATAGGACTCTTTTGTTACATGTTGTTTTACAACACTGGTTTACACTCATTAAAACCTTCAATAATTAGGTTGAGGCCTGTATTTTTGTTGTTGTTGTTGTTAGACCTGTTTACTATACAGAAAAGGTCAAGTAGTCTACATCTGATATATATTTTTTAATGTTGAGAAAGAAAATTTTGCCTGCCTCCACCAGGGAGTGGAGGGGGAGAAGGGGGGTCTCTGTCTAGCAGGGCCGACCTCTAACTGACAAATCCTCATGACAGAAAACCCCTGAATTTTAGCCATATACATGTAGGTAACAAAGTCTTTAAAATATTTACGCTCAAATAAAAACTGCCCATTTTCCAGAGTCAATTAGTTAATCTAATGTATGTAGAGTTTAAATGAAATTTATTTTTATATTTGGGTATATCTAAGGAATGTACATGTAATGTAGCGATATGGGGTCAGAATTTGAAAGTCGAAATAGCTATGAATTTATAAAAATTTCAAAATCTAGCGTTATCTCAGCAAAATATACTTTGTCAAATTTGAGGATGTTCAACGTTGATATTATCTTCATTGATAAGACGAATTCTTTGATAAAGTTTTAACTCTTTTAACAGAAGTTACTTGATAGTTCTTATTCCCTTAAAATGCCTCGATACATAAATTTAATTTACATAAAAAATATATAAATTGACAATTCTTTGCCTCATTCTGATCAATCATTTGTTTATGTAGATATTACCGGCCCATTTATCTTCTTCAAGAAAAGTTTAACTGTCATCTAGATCATGAAATACACAAACTGTTACAGAAGTTTAATGAAGAACAAAAAAAATAATTCCCTATTTGTTCAAATATTCTGAATATTTGTGGGATTATAACAATTTTTAACATTAACTTTCAATGGTTAAATGTTAAGAATTTTTTTTATCAGCCAATGTAATCTAGGGTATCAGTTGGAGACCAAAATTGTCAAAGATCGTACTTGTTGATTCACAAAAGTTGATTCAATTACGCAAAATGGAATGTTTGCTTGAATATATAATAGCTTTTGCTCAAAATTGAATCTTCTTGTTGAAATGGCTGGAGATGGAATATTTTATTCAATAAATGTACAGTTAAGTGGACTTCTATCAACCTCTGAATGCAAACTTTTGCAAAGACTAGAAGAACCAGTTGACTATGTGCATATTACAGAAGTGTGTAAAAAATATATGCTTTTAAGTATAGGATCTCAAAAAGCACCTGTTCATTCTAAAAGAGACACTATAAATGCCCTATTTTAAATTTTTTTAAAAATTAAATTGAAGAATTATTGGGTGTAATTTCACTTCTGAAAGGCCTTGTGCAAATTCTTAAGATAGTTACAAAGTTCTAGTTTTTCAGTAACCAGTGTCTACTCCACCATTACCAGTGTGTACAAGAGCAATTCTGGTTTCTGGTGCATAATTATGTCTTCTAAGAAACCCTTGGTGCAAATTCTTAAGATGGTTACATTTTTTGGATGAATGGAAACAAAGTTGTAGTTGTTCAGTAAGCAGGGTCTCCTCTATCATTACTAGTACGACCAGTGGAATGCTAGTCACCCAATTAGCAGTACTGATTAGGATATACATCTATAGCCTCAGTACACAGTTATAGCCTGTATATACATTCCCCAAAAGGATGTTGTTAAATGTAACCTTTTGGCCAATAGAGGTAATTTAAATGAAGGTCAAATTCAATTGATTAAGATTGTCAAGGTCAAGTCAAATTTTTACACTGTAGCTGGTAGTAGAGGTGAAATAAGAGAAGCATTCAGTTGAAGGACATGATTTTCATGAAATACAATTGCCTAGGTGCCAACATAGACTGTGAATTGAGGTCGACCCTGGATTTGTATTCTGACCTTCGACAGCGCATGTACATCATAGGCTACTTTAATTGAGATTTTATTGGTTTCAATTATTGTAAAAGTTGACAAGGCAAAATAATCTCGAGAAAGATGTTATCCATGTGCCAGGAATAAATATTTCAAGCCTGTTCATTTTATTTGACTTCTTCAGCGACTTATTGTTGGCTGTAGCTAATGAAGGAATAATTCATTTCCGTTCAGTCTGGAAAAAGGCTTTATATGGCAATGAATGCAGAAAACAACCAAGTTTTAGAAAAGAATTCCAGACAGTCTTTGACAAACACTAAAAGAAGTCGCGCGTGCCCACTTTTTATTAACATAATTAAAAACACTAAAGAGAAAAGAATGCATTCTAGTTCCAGGTGGGCCTAATTATTTAGTGTGTAAAGAATTAAGCCATCTATTGTTTGGCTTTTACGGGCGCATCACAAGTGAACAAACCGGAATAGACCAAGCTAAGCTCCTACCTGAAAAGACATCTAATCAACTTGAAGTTGACTATTTTTGTATTTAAATCTAGGACAGAAATGCCAAGTATATAGTTGTGTTGACTGCCTTGTTCTAGGCCAGCTATTCTGGTACAAAGTTTTACCTGTCAAATGTTTAATATTCCTTTTTTTCCTTTTTTAGTTCTTTAATGAATGTGCCATTGTTCCCGTTGACAAAAATCAGACAAAATAAATATACTTTCTATGTAGTGTTTTCGATGATTGTCTTTAACTTAACATATCATGTCTTGTGGTTAATTCGATAAGAATAACATCTCACCATTTTGAGAGAAAGAAAATTAATTCCTGCGCAAATTAATCACTAACAAATCATTTACTTCTTAACAAGACATGGAGTTTTTTGCTACAAAAGCCAAAAACATGCAATGATTGGTCAGATTGTTTTCTGTGTGATGGGACTGGGTGGAGTATTGTGCCATGGGATTATTGATATAGATAATCCTCTAACCTGGCCCTCAAGCGGTGTTAGTAGACGAGGCCATCGCAGTGATAATAACGGAGAATAACAATCAATCAATCAATCAGAGACATATGAGTTAAATAACCTTAAGTACACTGAAAATGAATCATTGCTTCAACAAAATCCTATTTGTTTCCTGTTGCAACTCCTGTCATCAATGTTGAATTTTGATATAACTAAATTTTTCCTTTTACCTTGACATCTTGATTTTTTAACATTTTTTATTTTAGAATGTATTTGTATTTTCGCAGCATATTTTTTTGAATATCTCCATTGAGCTTCATCACACATGTTCAGTTACATCTTCATTCCATAAACACCAGCGTGGCATGCTGGGTGGTTACCATAGCAACATGAAAACAATGGCAGACAGCAAAAGAGAACTGCTACTGAGCAGTGACTGTTGCATTTAATCAAGAAAAATACACAGGAAATATTATTCTTTTTATCTCCGCATTCTGGGCAGTGATTTCCAAAGTCTGGTTAATTCACAAAAGTAACAACAAAGTCCATAAACCCTGATATTCTATGATGTATTGTGTGTAGTCCCTTTGCTTAATCTATTGCATTGTTATAAGATTATGAATTTGTCTATCCTCCCCCATCCCTTTCCTCCCCCCCACCATCCTGAAATTTGTAGTCCTGCTGTTCTTAAATGTTCACAGGAGTTTACAAGCTGCCTTTGTTAATAAACTTTTTGTCATTCAAACTCACACGTTCATTGTCAAAACTATGTTCTTTCTGATGGTTGATAAAAGTTTGTTTTAATTTTTTTTTAATTTGTTAATTAACAGTTTAAAGGGGCTTCAGCAATCGCGGGGGTGGTTTTCATTAAGTTTTATCTTGGTTTTCAACCGTAAAGGGCAAGTTGAAGTAAAATAGACAATCTGTCATTATATAAGTGAAATAATCTTGAGTAAGACGTTAAACACTAGTCAAACAAACAAACAAACAATCAAGAGTTTAGTAAAACACAATTTTGATTCATTAAGTTTTGAGTTTACCCCAATACAAAGTATAAATATATGTATTACAAATGCACATATTTTTACATTCAATGATGTCTTTAAATTTTTTGGAAAACGGTTTTTTTCTACTATTATTTTTTTTAAAAATCAGAAAGTTCTGGAAAACAGGGTAAGTTTAAGAAGTTATCTTGGCCTACTTCTGTCATGCTCAATGAACTATTTGTCACTATTTCCTGTGGTCGACGATCCCACTATACAACAACTTAAATCATAGTGGTATTTTATATATCCCTCCAGGCATGACATGGCTGAGTGAGTTTGACCTCTGTCTGAAAGTTGTTACTCAAAGTGTAAAACTTGAATTGTAAACCCAGTCTCAAATGCAATTTCAAAACCTGTCAAGCTGTTTTTTTTTTTTTAAATTTGTTTATTTGTTAATGTAGTTATTCAGATATCAGGCACTGTGTGTTACATGTAACTTTAATTGAATACACAATGTCTTTCAACAGTTGTAAATTGTATGGCTGCATCTCTTCACCTAATATTTTGAAATGATTGACTTAATAATTGAGTGTATTACATTTTGTAATAAAAACAAATAAAATTCATTTTCTCATTATTAAATTCTCTCTCAATTATGATATTTATAGTCATATATTGGGAACTGGTTGCTTTATTTTAACTTTATTCTCTGGTTAATACATGCTAGTTTAAGCCATAAAATATAGCAACAATGAGCAATTTTGTCAAATGTAATTGTTTTTGCCAAAGGCTTTTGTTATGGAAATTTTCGACATATTTTTGGGTACCTTTCCATATGTTTATTGTTTATAGTGATCAGAATTAATCTATAGGTATCAATGCCTGTGTAGGTATTCTGGGGCATTGCATGTTAAATTACTATTAGAAGACATAAAAATACAGGAAGTGTTATTCATTCAGAAGCATCAATTTCAATATGGTGGACAACCTGGCTAGATTCACAATTGGTTGTCAATGAAGCCATTTTGGTTGTCATTGTATATCCTTGTGAGCTTAACTAAAAAATCGGAACTAAACCAGAAGCGGAACTTCCACGAGTAGAACTACAAAAATGTGGTATAATTGGGTTTTATATAATGCGAGTTGAAAAATCTATGTTGAAGTGAACTTCCTGTGATATCACAGTGAAGTATGAGTGATTTCCGTTATGTTTTCATCAGGGAGGAACAAAAGGAAAAACGTCAGTACCATACCCAAAGTGTTTGACATCTCTTCATTCATCGTGAACACAAATCACACTAGATTTGTTTGATACGCTATAAAACCATCATTTAGTAGGATTATTTATTCTACTTGTTTGGAGAATTACCTGAATTGATTTTTTCATATTCTGTAGACAAATATATATGCCATTGTGCATGATGGTGATTCTTTTAAGACATGTACAGTTTATGATATTTTAAACCTATAATGTGCGAATCCAAGTACTAGGTGGGATAATTATTGCTGTAATTCATATCATAGTTACATGTCATAGTTTGGGTCATAGATCACGAAGTCATTTATTATTCAATAACTCTATACCTACTTTAATACTATTAATTATCTTTGTGTCAGTTGATTTGTAACTTGAAGTCAATAATTGCTTCTATGTTTATTTTCAGTTTAATCTCAAGTTAGATGAGTAAATTTACAATAACATTTTACTTGATTGCTTTATTTGTGTAATAAAATAGTTTCTGAGTCAAAGGTCCTCCTCAGTACAGGTTGAAGCTTAAATTTGAAGAATATGTGTGTTATAAAGTTGAGTATGTTGGAGGATTTTACCTGCGCGATGAGTGAATTAACCTTAATTACAGGGTTAAAGTTCAATCAAAGAAACATATTTAATTTAGTCAGAAACTGATACATGTTAGTATGTGTTAATGTACCTGAGGAATAATACTAAGTGAGACTCCTTTACCTGTTAATTAAACCAGCTAATATCGCCACTGGTAATCCTTGTTGATTACCTGTTCTTCCCAGGTGTTTGTACTTCGGATGAAAAGGTGTTGAAAAGTCCTACTAATTACCTAATAAAGGTGTGAAAATCTGACTTGTTAGTAACCACTACCTGTAAATAAAGCCTTGGGATTAGTTCTACCCAGGCTAGGTTGTTTTAGTGTTTTGATATTTCATTCAATTGCTACTGCTCTTGCTATAGTATGGTTCTTGAATTGTCTCAAACCATGGCTATCCTTAAACAAAACAATTCTTAGTGTCATTTCAAATAGCATCCTTAATATTTGAGTACAATAAGTTTAGAACCCTGTAAGCCACCAAACAGCCCACTGATATTTGATGTGTGACTAATTATGTTTTGGGTATTAAGAAATTGTTGGAGATTCTCTGGTATATGCATTTAAGAAACTGTCCCACAGGATTTGTTTGCATGTGTTTTTTATTTATGTCTTTGTATTGTGTGCATGTATGTCCTATTTATACCCCTCAAAGAATCAAATCTGATACCCTGTTCTCATGTAACAATAACTTACATAAGCTTGTTCAGTCTTGCGTGGATATCAAATACTCTTTATCATTCTATTTTTCTAAACAACAACCAGACAACTAACCCTTTAGATGCAGTAAATACTGTTAAAATGTGAAGTTTATTTTGACATTTTAGTTCATGGGATCCGCCTGTCGATCATCAGGTATATGAGCAAGTCACATGTTGTGGCTCCGGATGTTGCGGGGGTGTCTTTTTTAGGAGGTTTCTTCCCAGTTTACCACCAGTAAAAGGCTAGGTGCAGTGTGAGGTGGGCAATCTGTTGTCATATAGGTGAAATACCCTTGAGTGCGAAGTTAAACCCCAATCAAACTAACAAACAAATCTTTACTTTTTATACTTGGTAATAGATGATGAATATGTTTTGTGTTCTTCATGAGAAAAAAAAACGGAACAGGTAGTTGGGGGGTGGCTTCCTGTCGCCCTGATGCTTATCTGTTATAGTGGACCATTTTGTTTTGCATCTTATAATCGTCCTCTCTCGTCGTAGAGTATTGCCAATGGCATCAATGCCGTCAAAGAGATATTTCCATCGTCCATGAACCGCCGTCACATGAGTTAAATAACCTGAGAACCCAACATTAAACCTAAATCAAAGTTAAACAACGAACCCAGACAAGGGGGAGGATTTTAATAACAAAAACTTTAAAAATGGAGCTCTCTCAATATTTTTCAGTTTTTATTCATTGTTTATAGTCTAATAAATGATCAGAATTAATCTATAGGTATCAATACCTGTGTAGGTTAATCCTAAATCGACGTTAAATAACGAACCCAGAAAGGGGGAGGATTTTAATAAAAAAACTTTAAAAATGGAGCGCTCTAAGTTTTTTAAATGCAAGAGATTGTCATGACAATTAGCTGGTATGCTGATGCAAAAGTTTGTTGTTGTTTAACTGAACTAAAGCTTCTTTATTATTTTATCAAGTTTTCAGTTGAAGAAAATAAGTACATTTTTCCTATTTTTTATCAAAATTCTTAAGGTATTTACCTGTTTACCTGTTAACAAAAGGTTGTGGTTTGAAGAAATTCACGAAATTCCTTTTAACGATTTGTGTAGGAAGAGAAAACAGCTATAATTACTTGTAAATGAACAACAACAAAACACTGATTTTATTGATAAAACAGTTTCTTTGTAAATGTGCCTTTTGATTCCTGTAGACAGGACATGTAACTTGGCCCAATGTAAGCTATTCATTCATGTCATTTTGACCTGAACAGGTATGTCTTAAACCAGGTAAAGTGATAGATGTGTATCTTCTTTATAAAGTGGCATTTAGAAATCTGAATGACCTGTAGGATGGATACTTTCTTTCTAGCTCATTCCTAAGTTCATTTTCTAGTATTTTCAAATATTTTCAAATACCTTAAAATGATATCTGTGAAGAGATAGAAAGGTACTATCAAATGAATATAAGAAAATAGAATTCTAAAATAAAATAGAATTGTTAATGTTATATTTATGTTATATCCCATCTGTTATATGTTATCAGCTCTGTAAATGGATTTTATGTATCTGTATGAGTCTGAGTTCAATAAACTAAACTAAACTAAACTTATTCTATGCAAAGGATTTCCATTGCCAAATATCTTATTAAAGATACTTTTCATACAAAGTTTGATTTTGATCTTTCTAAATGTGTGGAGGCTACTGTTGTCCTGTTGCTCTCCTATGGGCATCATATACAAACTTACTTCGATGAAGTGTAACTTTCACACCCTGCTATTCTTAAAAACATTTATATGTGTAATGCGAATTTGACAATTGTCTTGTTTGTTTACCAGTGGCTTCAACATGTTAACTTGCAAACAACAGGTGGAAACAAATTCAAATTCACCTAATAATAGTTTGTCCATAAAATTATTGCTTCGGAAGCTAGTTTAAGGACTTAAAAGTCATATCTGGGAGGCAAATGATGCATATTTAAGATAGAATGCTTCAGGATTTCTCAGAATTTTTTGTTTGTTTGTTTGATTCTATAAACTTTCCCTACTGTCAAAAAGATAACAATCAATATTTGTCAAAAATTAGTTTTTTTGTTTTGATGCTATAATACTTTCATTACTGTCAAAAAAAGGTAACAATAAGCATTGCTAAAATACCTTTTTTTTTTTTTTGTTAAATTCTATAATACTTTCACTACTGTCAAAAAGTAAAAAATCATGTTTTGTGTAAACGCTACTGTCAAAAATGTAGCAATTGTTCATAAACTAAATTTTAGGGGATTTACAGTTTTGAAGATAGGGAAATGTTCAAACAGAAATTGTCTATGGGGGTTATTCTGTTGCTCAAACTTTCCTTGTAATATTTCCATTATTGTGCTAATGCAATTGCTTCTCTATATGCCTATAGGGTAAGCATGAGGTTGTCAAACTTTTTCCGAGAGAAATAGAGAATGCTCACTGAATGAACAATTTATAATTGAACAAGTAGTTGTCATGTACAGTTTTTTTAGGCAAAACAACATAGGGAGAAAAGTAATCCAGTAAAAAAAATTTAAGTTAGTTTATGTCAATAAAGTTGGGCTAATGTATGAGGTGTATTTTTTCATGTGTAACTATTCAGAAATAACTAATCCAAGATCTATTCAGAGTTGTGTGTACCATTATGCAGGGGAGGTCACATATATAGAATAGAGGGCCAATACATGCTTTTATAGCCAAGCAAATTGGGTAATAAATGACAAAAGATACAAAGACAATCCATGTTCAGGGCTGCAATTCTTCCCTGGGAAAGTGCACTTCACTATCCATGTTTGTGGGCCCTTTATTTTCCTGGGAAAGTCCTGCACAATGTTACCCTTGGGTGATTTTGTAAAGGCTCCCCTCTGGGACATGACACATCTAAGTTCATTCAACTAGTTCAGTTTAAAAGGATTGGAATTTGAACTATTTTATTATTTCAGTTCTATTTTCAAGACCCTATCAAGCACAGCATTGTTAATGAGAGATTCCATGCTTGTTACATTGCTGCTTTGACCTTAAGCTGCAAATTAAATGAGGCAAGATAATTTAAAAAATACTTAACAATAATTTGTTTGCATTCATCATGAGATTTGGAATGTCTTTAATCTGTTTATAAAAGAGCTTCCCATAACAAATTTGTATAGTTCTGGGTTTTGATTTGCAATATGAAAATAAATATTAACATTTTTACAGTTTCAGAAGTTTTTCAAAACCACACAGTACTCTGTTAAGAGAATGCCCCAATTGACTTGCGTATGCCTTCATCCAGGGGCTTAGCCAGAACTTAAAAGTATGGTGTCCAAACGGGTCGTTCTAGTTTACTTTTAAAGTAACTGAGTGTTGAATGTTTACAGTTTGCCTATCTCCTGCATGGTAACATTTCTTAAAACAAGGTGTCCAACTGAGGCAATTGTTCACTTCAAGGTGTCCACAGAACCAATGGCCACCCTTCTGCTTAAACCCTTGCCATCCTCTCATTGACTTAACATTAAAATAATAGACAAAGTTTATTTCAAATTGAACAAAAATCATTTTATTTAATTTGTCATACAATTTAGTACATAAAGATAATACATGTATCTCTATAGATAATATACAATATAAACATTAATGCTGGGCTGAAGTGGTAAGCTTCACATGAACCATCTCTTAAAAATCTATTGATAGTGTAATTAATAAGAGTGGCATTGTGGAAAGATGATGAAAGCTTAATCGTCCAATAGGTCTCTAATTTCCCGTTTTAAGGAGACGAAGGGATTATCTAGATATATTCTCATTAAATGGGTCATGGTGTATTCTGTGCTCATAAAAGCTTTGTTCATATCACTGCTAATTGCTCTCCAGGTGAGAGACCTGCTATAATTACTATTAGGTCATTAACTTTATCGATATGTCCCTTAATTTCTGTCCAGGTACGCTTCAATCGTTAAGGCATTTCGAGGTGGGATGGGTTCTAGCATGATTTATCAATATGGGTTATTGCAAAAGGTTATCGATCTCTCCTGTTAATATAATCAATTGAAATTGATTTGACTGAGAGGTTAAATTGCATTGATAGATAGATGTTCTCTGTGCCCTGATATACATGTAAAGTTAAGATCATATCTCTGTATTTTAACTTCCATCTGTCCAATGTTTTGTCTCTACAGATATAGGCCACCTGTACCCCAATATCAGATTAATTTTGTTTTGAAAAGACTTACATAATGTCATACAGAGGTGGTTTTTACAAGGTTTCCTCTCTGTTTTTCATTGTAATAATGGCAGGAACAGTGTGAAGTGGACAATCCGTTATCATATAAGTGAAATACCCTTGAGTACGACGTTTAACCCCAGTCAACAAACAAACGATGTACATCATGAACTTTTGGGTCAGCCATATGGTGCCCAAACAATAATTGTTGGTTTAACCAGAAAATTATATTGTGTTATATGTCACATTGATGATGTTGCTGTTAGCACCAGTCATAATTGTAATGTTATTAATTTTTTATGTTTCTTTGGAAAGCGAAATTGTCAAAACTTACCATGTTGATAAAATGGGTTGATGTATATTGTACAAAAGGGGATCGATATAAAACTGACTTCAATTTGAGATGTGGCTTTGGAAAAAAAAATGTTTGAAGTTGAACATTGGCAGGTTAGAAGGTGTGAAAGAATAATAAATGATCAATAGGGGCTTAATATGACACTGGCATGGTTGTATTGTACTTGAGATTTTAAAAAAACAAGGGTTATTAGCTAAATTTATATAGGCTTATTTCTATTTATGGAAGTATTATTAATAAAATATATCCATATAAACTGATAACTAATGATATCAGTAATTTTGATAAACAGATCAATCAGACGTAAATGATAATAACACAGTTACACATGTAATTTTTTTTTTACCTGTTAATGACATGTCTATTTGAAATCAAATTATTTAAATGTATTACCTGTATGACTTAATGTCATTTTAATGTTGTATTTGAATGACACCTGTTGACATCATTTGCAAGTATTATTGCAATATGATTAACGAGAATAATAATTAACCGGTAAATGTAAAAGTGTGAGTGGGATAGAGTCGATGAAGCATATCATTAGGTGGTTGGTCGGATGGGGTGGGGTGAGTTAGGGTGGGGTGGGGGATATGTGGTCCATCAACTAGAAGTGTGAAACGTCTCATTCCCTAATGGCAATGCTATTCAGGAATGTTCTTGACGCGTTTTTAAGGCTTGCATTCTCTAGCACGCACTATATGATTTTTTACAATTGATTGGGGTTTAACTCCGCACTTAATGCAGTATATGAAGTTTAAAAATGCAACTCAATTGTCAAATGGGTAATCCTCTTATTTTGATGTACAATGCTGTTTTTACTTAGCACCGGAGGAAAATATTTCCAACTTTCCATCTTTATGGAAACACTCCACATGTTGGTTGTGCAACTGTCAATTATTGTTGTAATACACCGCTGTCATATGTCATAAGTTAAATACCCTTAAGCATGGCATTCACCACCAATAAATCAATCAACCATCTTTTTTATGTAAAGAATAAAACAAGAAGTTAACAAATTGCTGTGATACCATATCTGTGAAATACCTTAGAGTATGGTGTTGAACTCCAATCAAACTAACAAACTGTCTGAGTGTAACTAGTGTCCGACTTTGTAAGCAGGCCGTTGCAATTTATACATTTATTCAGCGGCGTACATATCAAAGATAATTATTTTGCATCATTAATAATGCATTCATGATGTTGCGATGGTGTGAATAAATTTAACAATTAAGCCTTCAATCGTTAATAGTAATCTTGATCTCAATATCGTGAGATTACGACAACAGCCATTTCCTGTGTGAAATTTAGTGTGTTTAATGCTCAAAATTTGTTCTATCATCGTTATAAACAGTTTTGAAAAGAATCGAAATAGACACTAAATATGTAAATGACGTCAACCCCTTTGGCTAATTAAGTTTTAACAGATATGAGTACCCGCTAGTTGCTCTATCTAACGTTGCACACATGTTATATGTTTATTAGCTGTAATTACGCAGGGGTTATCCAGTGAGCAGAAGAGCCTATTATAATATCTCAATGTAGCACAAATGATGCTTGTCTATTTTCTTGCACTGTTGCCCTTGTGCTCTCAGTCTTAGGGGACAACAAAGAGCCTCCCAGTAAACTTTTTAAAAAGTAATTAAGGTAAAATGTGATTTTTTGGTGTGACAAGTTGCAAAATTGAGTATTTACACACCTTATCGCAAAACATGTGACTAATTTGTATCAGAGGTGAAATCTCCACTTGATTGTATGATAACTCCTCAGAAAAGAAACATACATGATGATATCAACAATCATTCACAATTTATACTTCCTGTTTTTTTATTAATTTATAAAAAAAGGAAATTAAAAAATAGAAGCAACCTTATTCTTCCAGGCGTTATAATCCATTTCCTCTTTGTTTGTTTATATATATTTTTTGTTGGTATTTTTTATTTTTTTTTTCAATCTAAGAGATAACTTACCTTTTTTTTATAGCTTGATCGGTATTATGTATATCTTTTCAACTGTATTACATGTTTGCAATAGTAATGACAGCATGCAATGCATATCGTTTATTCCAATTAATTGTTTTTTTTTTTGTTTTTTTTTTGCATTCATCTAGGTTATTTAATTAGTTTGCTTAGTTAATATTAAGTAGCTTGACATATTTTGCATAGTTCCACATAATTTTCTGTAATTTTTAAATTAATGATAGCAAAAAAAATTTAAGATAACGCATTATGAAATATTGTATGATAACCTTTATTTCTCTCTTCAGCTTTCAAATTAAATATAATCATTGAAAATGCACAGATAATAATAAATCTATTCATACAAGGTTTTTAATTTACATGCCAGTGTGTTGTTCTGATAATATATGCCTTAAAAGTAATCACACTGGCATATGGATGTTGATAATTCAAACCACTATCAACTCATTTCTAGATAAACTCCCAGAAACAAATTTCTAAATAAACCTTTATCTTGGGATGTTGATAAATTATAACCAATTAAACAACTCATGTTCTAGATAAACTCCCAGAAACAAGTTTCTAAATAAACCTTTATCTTGGGATGTTGATTATTTCTAACCTATGAATCATCTCATGTTCTTGATGAGCCCGCGGCTGTGGCCTAGTGGTAGGGTACACGCTTCATGATCCTACTCCAATCTACCGCTCACGGGATTAAATCCATCTGTCAACCATCAGGTATATAAGCGAGTCACACGATGTGGCTCGGGCAATCGTGGGGTGGTTTTAACGCGGTTTCTTCACAGTTTTCTACTGTAAGTAGGCAATGTACAGTGTGAAGTGGACAATCCGTCATCATATAAGTGAAATACCCTTGAGTACGACTTTAAACCTCAATCAAACAAACAAACAAACATGTTCTAGATAAACTCTCAGAGACAATTTCTATATAAACCTTAATTTCTAGTTGTTATGGGTAACCTATAGATATATTTACACAATTGGGTAGCCCTCTGGCCAAGGGCAATATAACTTAAGTCTTTTTTTGCTGTCAGCTATCACAGGGGGAAATAACAATACCTTTGCAGGACATGTCCAGTAAAAATTAAGATTGTCATGTAAATTTCCCCAGAATTTAACATTGTGTTAAATAGCCTGCAGGACAAAAATGTCATAATATAATATTTTATACATTTCCACCCCTGGCTATGGCGGGACTTTCCCAACATGGCATTTGTATAAAATACTTCATGTTATAGTTGTGGCGCTGTTCACTGTTTGGAAATTCACCCGATGTCATATATACAAATGTAAGTGAAATACCCTTAAGTATGGTATAAAACACTTATCAATCCTAATACTGTATCTATTCAGGTTACTTCCCGTTTATAAACAAAATGAGTAAATTATGAAAAGTTTACTGTGTCAGTATAAAATTAGAATCGTTCTGCTAATGTTTACATTATTAGAAATGTATACTAATTGTAATTATTTGATAGTGGTCTGTCAATTTTTTAACCGGTCCATCCTTGCCTTATCAGAAAAATCTGAAATTGCAGGATTTATAGTATGAAGCTGTATAATGTATGGACCATAATTTAACCATAATTAGAGAACATTTTCACATAGACTAATGTTACAGGGGGATTCGGCTGACTCGGCATTTTACCAGGGCTCAAACAAGAAACCTGTTGCCAGCCTGCACTGCAGACTGTGGTAATTTGGTTCCATGCTGGTACACACTGTAAATAATGTAAAGATCTCCTGCATAAGCTTTTCATCCCTTCAGACTTCCAGGGGTTGATTGTTTGATTGGTGTTTTATGCCGTGCTTACGGGTATTTCACTTATATACAATAGTACAATAAAGATGTGAAGCGTTTCTATAAT